>JANHZT010000080.1:104159-116853 GCA_032468215.1 Stegonotus admiraltiensis
CCTTGAATATCTGCCTCAATTAACTTAGCTACTAATCCTTTCTTTACATATATAACTAACCCATTTTTCTTCTCTGGCGCTGATGCTACAAAATGTGTACCTAATCTAGAATTTATCAAATATTTTTGCTCTGATAATCTAATGTGTGTTTCCTGCAAACAAATAACATCATTCTTAAATTGCTTCAAATAATGAAATATCTTCTTTCTTTTTTGAGGTGAATTTAAACTCTTAACATTCCAAGATAGAAATCTAGTCACCATCTTTGGCTCCTTGAAGCTTCTGAAGCATCAGCTAAAGATCACTCTCCATTTTACTCTTCGGCCTCGCCCCTCCCACTGCTTCTGTTTTTTTGGTTTCTTGGATTAAAGCTTGAGATTCTTGCATCTTTATTTCTTCTTGACATTTAAAAGTTGCTCGAGTTACTCTTTGTTCTCTTGGTTCCTCTATCTTCCTGAGTGGCTCAAGAGTTGGAGGTGATTGCACTAAGTCTACTTCCACAGCAATTCCTTCAGCTGCAATTCCACAGCAATTCCTTCAGCTGCAACTGAAGCATAAGTTTGAATCTGGCTTCCATCTTTCTCTTGTTGTAACATCTCCATTTCCTGTCTGCCCCTCTCTGGTGAAGATGGGTGTCCAGCCTTTAGTACATTGACATAAAAGTCCTTCGCCTTCCAAATTGTGTTCAGACAGTATCTTTCTCCACCATAATTCAGCTGGAACATCCCATCTGTACTGCACTTGGCGGTTTCTCAGTTCATTCACCAAAAAACCAAAATCCTTTCTTCCTCTTAACATTTTAGGAGGAATCTCTTTCAAAACCACCAGCTTTTGTCCAGACACTTGAATCTTATTCTTGTAAGATGCTTGTAAAATGTCATTTCTAATCCTCCTAGTTGTAAAATAGATCACCACATCTCTTGATAATTGCCTCTGTCTTGCCACCCAGGAATTAACCCTGTAAATTTTATCAATTTGAATTGCCACATCTTCTGGTCTTTCCTTAATTATCTCAGCCATAGCTTCAGCACAAATGTCCTTTAGGTTCTCACAACTATTTTCTTTCAATCCTCTCAGTCTCAGGGCAAATTCCATCGATCTGTATTGTAATAACACCAGTTCATCATCTACCTTCTCTGTTTTGGTCATGATATCTCCCACTTTCCCTTCCAAATTCAGATTGGCTTCATTTATGTGTTCAACTCTCTCCTCCAACTGGGTTAGATGTTTTGCCAAGTCTGAAAATGCCAAAATAATATCCTCTCTTATTTCATTGTGCCGTATCTCAACAATGTCTTTAATTGCAACTATATCCTCCACAATTTCCTTAAATCTCCCTTCCATAACTGCAGTTTGGTTGTTCATGGCTGCAGTTTGAGTGCTCATGGCTTCTTTTATAAATTCTTTAAAAGAAGCCTCCTGGCTAAGCATCTGTGAATCAACCGGATGTTGTACTTTCTGTGGCAGAGCTGGAGAACCTCCTCCACTTCTAGAGGAGGCTTAGCTTGTTTAGAAGCCATTCTTATTTTAAAAAGTCTTTGTTTCTTTCACAACCACAAAATCTCTTTGCAGGTTTTCAAAAGTCTGTAGTTTATTCCAATCAAACAAAATAGTCCCTTCTCCACCAAACTCTTAGTTTCCAGCAGCCTTAATCCACTTGCAGAGTGCGGATCTCTTTAATGAGCACTTTCACTTCTCACTTTCACTTTCACGCCCACAACAAAGGCACCATTTCTTTCAGCCTCCAGCTCAGAGAAGTCAAACAGATACAATGTAGACACGGAGTTAAGAATTGATACTTGCAAGTGCTGGTTTTCCTGTTTCCGCTCTGCCTGCTTTCAGATTCAATTAAGCTTCATTTTGTTTGCAGAGGTGGTTGCGACGTTTTGTTCTGCTTGAAGCAGAAAAGTCCCGAATCCGGAGCTTCGCTGGGCTGGCTGGGGAGCTCTCACCCTCCAAGCCCCTGGAGTTATTCCTGGGGCTTTCGGGGAGCTCTACCCACACCCACCGGCTCTCCTCTCCCTCTTCTCCCAGGGGAGAGGTTTTCAAGCCGCCAGACAGCTGATTTGTGCTGTCAAGGCAGCTTTTACAAGATTGCGGGGCTCACAATGTCTGCGGCACCAACCGGAAGTCTAAACCAGTTTTTTAAAGTATAAATAAAATGCTTTGTCTGAATAAAAGCAAACGCAACCCTAGGAAATTACAATCTGTGGAAAGGAATGTAACTAAAGAGTATGGTTGGGTTTTGTTTGGGGAATGTCAAAGTTTCCTTCCTTGTACTTCTGCTTTTCTTTTCTGGAAATGAAAATAATGCAGAGGAATTGATTCAGATCAAAAAGAGAGGAAAAGCTATTATTTTCCACCTGTTTTTGAGGCTGAAAATTGCACTGTTGGGCAACTGCTGTTGATCCATCAATAACCTAGATAAGAAGACAGATCAGTGAGTATCTGACTATTTTTTCCCAGATTTCCCCCAATCAACAAACAGTGGGCCCTGCTTCCTGTTATGTCCATAGGTGCTTCTTCTGTCATACTGTCACCCTGCAAGGTAGACCAGACTAAGAAACAAATACCATATAGGTCAGGACTACTTTTACTTTAATAAAATTTGGCAAGTCTGAATGTGCTTCCCCCTCCCTCACTTTATCTTCATATGAACTAAGAAGGGGCTTGTCTGAGACGTTTTCCCAAATTAGTTTCTTGGAACCAGCTCAACTCCTGTTTATCTAATTATTGTCTTGGTAGCAATAATTGTCCTTCACGGCCATTCCTTATTCCCTTTACTTGCAATGTATTCAAAAGTCCTAGTAGCAGCATTGACAATCTCAGGCTTGTTCAAGATTATATGGGTTTGTCCTAAGCCTCTGTGGCTGTTCAGGCACTCTCAGCTTAGATGCTTTTATCATCAGCTGCTTTTTGCAAGGCCCTCTATATCTCAACAGTGTAGGAGAATGATCTGATCCAGACTTCCACCTCAATTAGCCACTAATATTTGGATATTTAATCCCAAACCAGTTATTCTGGCTGTCATTGTCTGTCATCCTTAATCAGCCCCAGCATCTCTATCAATAAACTTGCTCAGATTCACTGAGAATGTCTGATGCCCAGAGATCATGGGGAAAAAAATATTCTCCTGTAACTATAGTTCTTTGTGTGGTAGTCTGTGCATTCACACAATCCATTCACCTTCTCCACATCAAATGCCTACTGTAGCAAGGAATCTGAGATGTTGTGAGAATCGCAACCATTCAGAGGGAACAAGGGAGGAAATAAACGCAGGGGTATCTGGATAAGGGATTGCACTTTCCTTTTCAAAACTTGCTTTAGCTCTACAAAATTCTAAGAGTGGCTTCTGCAAAGGGAAATTAGCTTTGTGTGTGAGTGTGCTGGTGGCAGGCAAAAGAATACAGTAACAGATAAGCAACCTCTCTGTATCGCATGGATTAGAAATATAAGAAACAGACATAAAATAGGCAGTCTCCATTAGGCTAACGTTCACTCTCATTCACTGTTTTGACTGGCAGATATCAGGGACAGAAAAACCTGGGAGGAAGATCACAGCAGAAGTCACCAAGAATCATCCTGTCCATCTGCATTACCTCATGTCACCTGGGGAATCTCTGAAACAGAAAGTGAAATCAACTATGGTGAAGTGGAACAGAGGCTAGATCTACTTCAAGAGCAACTCAGCAGGTAACTCAAGAGCATAAAGAAAAAAGTAAAGCTGGATTTTCAATAGCTTTGATATTGACAGTAATGTTGACATCTCTCTTTTTTTCAAACTAGATCCATGCCACTGAATAATATAACACTATTATGTAGAGTCAAAATGGGCCTGAGGATGAAGATAAGAAACATCCTCTTGTTACTACTCTTGCCAGTATTAAATGTAGTTTTTGTGCATATGTCAGATTTGAACTGGGGACTTCCTTCTTTACAGCGTGATCTTTTAGCTCCATATCAGCACACAGTTTAACCTGGCCTGTCATGTGTAGAGTTTTCCCAACAATCAATCTACTGTTCTCACTGATAAACACACACACACACTTACCTATTTTTGCTCGTTAAGCATCTTCCCAAATCATGATGTGTTTGGTTAGTATTACTTTCCTGAAGGTTTTTATGGTGTGCTTTTTAGGTATTCAGTACTCCATGGAATTCCTCTACTGTTTGTTAAGCTGTCGAAGATCGCTTCGGCACTTTTTGTAACTCTTGATTTGTTTCCAGATCTATCAGTGAGGAACAAAACTTGTGCCCTAGTTAAATTTTTCTCAGTTGAAGTCCCACTTTACCCACATTCCTTGGGAATAAGAAAATAGCATATCCACAGTGATCTCACATATTAACTTCATCAAAACTAGGACAAAACCTGGACAGCCACTAGCTCAAGGAGCTTCTGAAAGATCCTGAATTAGAAAGTAAAGTTTAGTTCATTATTCTGAAGGGTTCTTGGCTGAGTCAAAGAAATATACCAAAGCTGTTCCATTTATAGAGGAATTAAATAAACATTTTTATGGAAACTAAGAACAGTTTCATGCTTTAGTTGAATGATTCAGTGATCTAACATTGTAGTGGAGATCTCTAATTGGGCTGTGGTTTCAAATGTGGATGCTTTCACTTTTTAAGAAACATTTGAAATAAAGATTGTAGCAAATGCAGCTAGTGAAAGACAACAAAGCAGATTTTCCAAGTTAACAGCAGTGCACTCAAAGACTTGCAGAGACTTGTTAGAGGAAATCAGGGAACACGTAAATCAAACAGTTACAAATGAGTGAAATTAAAGCTGTTTTTTGCTACATTGGTTGACAGGGTTATTGAGGAAGAAAACCTATTGACCAGCATAAATTCATTGTGAATTCTTGGCAGCATAAAATGACAGTGAATCCAAGAGAGAGTATAGCAACATGATTGTGACTGTATACCAATAACATCTGTTCAGCAGATTTTTTTTAAAAAAAATATCCTTCAAAGGAAAAAACGTCACAGGCATATGAGGAGAGGACAGAGTGGGTGGGAGTGGTTAGCAAATATTCAGTCAACATGAATAAGATTTGTTCATCCTGCCATTTCACTGTTGTAACTGCCCCTCACTGGGTTATCCCTTTAAATGCTTACCAAGGAGGATTCAACTCTTGAGCTGAAAGAGATCATCAATTTTTGTCAAGCAGCATGTGCAATCGGATCAATCATGTTTTATTCATTATTAACATTATTATTTCAATTGTAATTTTATTCTTGAAAGCTGCCCTGAGTGCCATGAAGCAGTAGAGCAGAACAGAACTTTAAGTACATGCATTTATAATCAATTTATACGACACCCAATGTACACATTTGAGTATTAAAACCAACAGATTAAAACAACAAAAAAGAAAAATAAGGTAACAAAGGCTGACCCACAGTCAATCAAGTTTCAAATCACCATAGATGGGCTTATCTGTCCTGTGCCCCCCACCCTTGGGGGAAAATCAAGGCTTTCAAGACTAATGGCCAATGCCATCAGGACCATCCAAATCTTAAGGGGAAAACTATTCCAGAGGGCAGATACTACAACAGAGCATGTCTCCTGGGTCCACCACAGGATTCTGTTTTATGGAGGGGATACATGCCATGTCCACCCTGTTGGATCTCATGGGGTGGATAGAATCAATAAGTGACAAGTACTCTACAAGGCCCAGTTCTATACTGTACCATGAAGGGCTTTATAGGTGATAATCCGCACCTTAAATTGTATCCAGAAGCCTAAATAAGCATTGCAGAAAGTCTAGCAACATCTATGTATGGTTATTCTTTCTGTGGATGATTGCCATGTCACTCTGTTGGTTCTCTTTTGGAGTAATTAATGAGAAGCCTATCACTGAGGGGTCCAACTATCACATGAAGAGCCAGTTTGGTCTAGTGGTTAAAGCATCAGGTTAAAAATCAGGTGACCATGAGTTCTAGTCTCACCTTAGACATGAAAGGCAGCTGGGTGACCTTGGACCAATTATTCTTGGACAAACCCAGTTAACTTGTGGGGGAGATAGGAATAGGAAGGAGTATAGGCATGTTTGCACCTTTGGTTATTTATACAAAATAAAAAGGGTGGGAATAAATAAATAAATATACCGCATTACATTTAATTCCAGGACTGTTCATTTTTCTGTTTGGAGAACTATTTGCTGCCAAAGGAAAAAATAAGTGGCTAAACATCTATTCCTGCCATTCCAGATACTATTTATGAAGCTTTTCAAGGCTTCAGAGGTTGCTTTGCTTCAACAAATATCCAATTGAAGCAGCTCTTTAAAGTGAAGCGCTGAATCAGAACAGAACTCTGTATCAGTGCATTAGGATTGGCGTGCTGCTTTGATCTTGACAATAAAAAAAATGCACATGCAAAAGACTTCTTTTTCCTCTAGATCAAGACAGTCGATTAAAGCAAATCAGTCCACTTCAATGCTTTGATTTAAAGCACTGAATCAAGCTGACTTGATCTTTGGAATTATATTCCAGCCAACCTACACACATTTAATGTATCCCTTTTGCAAAATATTGTATAGATTAGATTTCTTGTCTATATATTTTCTACTTTCCATCGTCTCTCATTGTCTAATACAAGGATGTCAAACTCAATTTCATTGAGAGCCACATCAGGGGGGGCCAGGTGGACATGGTCAGCTCGACATCACTCATGTCAGGGGCACCTGTGGTGGGTGGGCAGAGCTGGGGGGATGCTTTGCCAGCAAAAATAGAGCTTGCAGCCCTCCTGGGCTCCAAATTGCTGGCAGATGCACTACGGGCCGGTCCTTCACTGTTTCCAGGGTGGCCCCGCGGGCCAGATCTAAGCACCCCACAGGCCAGATTCTGCTCACAGGCCTTGAGTTTGCTCTTATACATTATTGTAAGGCTATGTTGGTTAAGGACCATGCTTTTGGCAAGTCTGAATAACTTGTCTGAAATGGTTGCCTGGTCAAGCAGGAGGTTGGACTGGAAGACTTCCAAGGCCCCTTCCAACTCTGTTGTTCTTCTAAATATTTCTGTTAAGTAAGATTAAGAGATGCTGAAAGCTCATATAGCTTACGCCAATGTGTACTTGGATCCACGTCAGAGAATTCAGAACATATCTGTTTCATCCAATAGCATTATTGATTTTTTAAAAAATGGCTATTACGGTCAAAATAATAATGTGGAACAATCCACAGAAAAGTATGAGGCATGATAAAATATGTTTATTCTCAGCTTATTACCAATTTCATGAGCATCTAGCATATTTTGTCTACATTTCAGAGCAGCCAAATCAAACGTACCCAAGAACTAATACGAAAAATATTTGGGAACTTTTTTTTTTACCAATCTACACATTTCTGGTAAATAAATAGGGCAATGTTTTGTTGCTTTCTCGGCATCAGCAAAGTATCTGAAGTTATTTGGAACTCTTTTATGCAGTCAATTAATACAGGAGATAGCATTCTTTGAAACTGATTTAATTTTTAAACATTTATATTAATTGATACAATTAATTGAAAGCTATAAATGCATAAATGCAGATTAGCATAACCACAAAGTTAATAAGCTAGTAATAAAAAATTAAACAGGGAAAAGAAGAGGGGGGGAGCCTCAGTAAAAAATTGTCCCGTATGCTAAAAAAAAAAGTTGGCTTGTATTAACTTAATTACACTTTGTTTAATTTGAGCTTCTACTGATTTATTAGAACAGGACCTCCAAGCTCATGTAAATAGCTAATATCAGCTTCATTAACTATTTATTAAGTAAGTTATTCACTTGGAAACTAGAAATAATCTCTGCACAGCCTTTGTGGAGCTTCAGAAGTAGCAATTGCATCACAACAAATGTCAAAGTTGAATATACAGCCAAGAAGTACTCCACATGAAATAAAACTCTCTTTTTTTTTTAATTCTGGAAAGCTTGTAAGAACAGCTTCGTATTTAACACTGATCTAAAGTAATAATACACAGAAAAGAAGTGTACAAACTAAATTTAGGATGTGCAAACTAAATTTAAGAAAGGCAGAAGCAGCTCATTATCACATTGCTAGCATCTGATGGATAATAGAACAGGCAAAGAGGTTTGTTTAAAGACTATTTTTGCTTTATTGATTACACAATGGCTTCTGGTTGGATAGACCACAACAAATTATTGGATAGTCCTTAAAAAGATGGAAGTCTGGGTCAACTATGTGCTTCTTCAAGAATTTATATGGTGACTAGCAAGCACAGTTGGAATGCAATATGAAATAACTAAATGGTTCAAAATTGGGAAAGGAATGACAAGTCTATGTACTGTTATTTAATTATATACAGAATATATTGCGAGAAATAGCAAAAACAGAAAGTGAAATTAAAGTTGTGGGGAAAATATTGACAATACCAGCATAAACTTATAATAATCCTTTTTAAAAATATGGTAAACTCATCTTTGGTAAAAAGGACTCCATCCAGTGGTGAGATTCAACCGGTTCGGCCAGTTTGGGTGAACTGGTAGTTAAATTGCTGGCTGGCCCCATCCTCCCCCTTCCAGGAGTCCCCACGCGCCCCATTTTGGCTCCCAGATAAGTACAGGGAGGCCATAACGGGGCACGGGGGGTGGCACAGGCCCCCATGGCCCTTTTTTGCTCCTAGAGGGTTGCAGAGAGGCCTCCTAGGCCCAAAATGGTGTGCGGGGGGTCCAGTGCTGCCCCCTGTAGCCCGTTGTTCTTCCCAGGAGGCTGCAGGAGGCCTACTAGGTTCAAAACGAGGTGCAGGGGGGCAGCGCATCCCCCCATGGCCAGTTTTTGTTCCCAGGGGAGTGTAGGAGGTCGAGTGCTGCCTTTCACACCCCCTGGCCGCACCCATGGCCACACCGACCCAGCCAGTCATTAGGGCAGAGAACCAGTTGTTAAATTATTTGAATCCCACCACTGACTCCATCTCATTTCTGTTGATAAAGAATCAATATGACACAGTTCTGAATAGAAATATAAAAACTGCAAATTAATGAACCTGAAATCTCTAGACATTTTCTCTTTTATAGCTTGAAGAGATAATATATTATTTTGTTTAATTTATTTAAGTCCAAAAGGCAATAACTTGCTAGATTTCTTACCTTTTCCCAAACACTGTTATCTTATTACAGTGTGTGTGTTTTTAGAAACACAAAGCATATTATATTTATCTTTAATTGAAGCCAAAACCTATATTAATTCCCATTAATGTGATGTCCCGATCAATAATACTTATCTTTTCATCCAAAAACGGTGATATAGTGTATTTCCTGGTAATACAACAACAAAAACTTTGATTTTATTTCATTTAGGAAAATCTTTATTATTCAGAAAAGATTATTTAAAGAATGCATATATTTTTCATCAGATAAAAGGAGTATTTACAGAAACATAGTCTAAAATGATAACAGTATCTTTAATTACTAAATAACTTATTTCTATCACAGAATAGAAAGATTAAAAAATAATATTCCTACATTCAGAAGAAAACAAAGCACATTCCTGTTGGGAAAGATTAATAGAGTATGAATATCCATGAAAAAGTCATATATGTATTATTGTATAAACAAAAATGTGAAATCACAGCTGCTAGTTCTTCAGGTTGTGTTGACCTTCATCACATCTAGTTATGTATTATTATGGTTGGTCACACAGTCAGCCAAGTGTTTAGACTGGATTTGGCATTTTTGTCTACCTATTGAGTCCTTCCCAAGGACCTGGGATAGGGAGATATTGTTGTTTAATGATATTAAATATATCATTGAAGGATGTAAGCTGTTCCAAGTAAAGCTGCCTTTTGCAATTGACTAATAATAATGATTTTGTTAATGCCAGTGGAATATAAGTGGTGCTCCAGAAATTTTGGGATTGCACCCAAGGTACTTTTTACTATTGGTACTACCTTTGCTTTCTTTGGCCATAGTCATTCTACTTCTGTTTCCAGGTCTTTATATTTTGTTATTTTTCTCCAGTTTTTTATCTTCCGTTGTTTTCAGGTACTGCCCCATCCAAACTTTTTTTCTCTTTCCTATCAACATTTGTTAAATTTAGGGTGTTATGTGGTAGGTGCTTGGCTGTTCAAATGTTGAAATCCCAGAACACTTTAGCTTCTTCATTTTCTATTATTTTGTCTATTTTATGCCCTACCAGTTCTTGTTTGCAGGCAATTGGTATTTGTTGCATTTGAAGGTGCCTTTTTTTTGACAGGAGCATAAAGATGTAAAATATTTTTCAATTGCCTCATTATTATGAAATGATTTCTAAATAAAATTGGATAATTTCAAAATACAGAAACTCACAATAGCAAATACAGAAACTGGATGAAGGGTTCAGAATTACTCTCCCAAGCCATATTTTTCACATTATTAATTTTTTTCGTGTATTATCCTTAATATCACTGGAGAAAGCAATTATGTTGGTTAGAGTTAGTGGTAAAAGGAAACCAGGCCATTAAAGAATGCAATAGCTGGACCATCAAAGCTGACAACAGAGCATAGAAAAACTCAAAGAAGGATTACAAGATCCAAAGATGTGGAGATCTGACCCCTAGAATCGCCAACAGTCGGACATGACTTTAATGGATAACATCATCATCATGTCCTTAATAAAGTTAGGGAAACAAAATATCATATCTTTGTCCCCTGCCCATGTGACTATGCATGAATATTGGCCATATTTCACTTCACTGTTTGTGGTGAACCTCAGTGTTGGAACCCTGAGGGGCCTATTAGTTATAGCCTTACAGGAGAGCCAATGCTTTCCAGATCAAAACAAACTGACTGGCCTTTCCCAGTTTCCTCCAGAATTCCTACAATCAATATGTTCACTTGGCAAAAGTGAGACCCCAGAAACATTTTATCCTTAATTATCTTTCAGTTAGGAAATCTCTGGACACCTTGTCAAGGTATTCTGTTCTTAGCTGCATCGGAATATATAGCATTAATAGTGCCTTAACAGTTTTTCTATATTCTCTGCTCTTGAGAAGGACAGTCATCACATCTGTCTTGGCAACTGCCAACACGCCTCTCAGTGAAGGTGCAAAAATGTTCTTGGCCACACTCCAGGCAGGTAACCAATGAAGTCCTTCTGATAAAAGCATTCTGTAATCACCTGCTCCCGGTTCTAGTAATAGCCATTAACGTAGCAATTATCTGGTTATAAATTGTGGAGGAATGCCTCAGGCTGCCAGCATCCATTTGACTGCAATGCCATCATTGCCTGAAGACTGAAAGCTACTATAGAGACATCATTTTCTTCCAACCATGGAAACAGCTTTCCTTAGGGCAAAGATTGGCTGGAACACAAAAGTTCTGTAAAGAGCTGTATGTGGCTAATGCAGCCTCATCTTGGGAGTCCTTACCCAACTCCTTAACACATTTCCCTTTTTTTTTTTTGACCTGAGGGAACTTTTCAAAAGCAGATTATGATGTCACACTGGAATACGCTCCCCTCACTCAAGTTTTAAACTTTTTCTGCTCCTAAAATGGTTATTTGAATCCTGCCTCAAGACAAATTTGATTATTTCAATAAGATTTGTTACTGAATGATGATAAAACTGATCGAATCTGCGCTGTTTAATCCAATGCCTTTGTCTTAAAGCCCAAGTAAGCAGTGGCCCTACCAGAATGTACAACTTAGAAAGAAGCTGCATATGTTTTGTCAGAATAGATACACAAGTACCAAAGAGGATAAATTAACATTGTAAGTAGGTATACAATTGCTCTCTGACAGCCCCAAAATGGAAAATCTGATGGTCTGGAACAGCCTTCAGTAGAGTGCTGCTTCCTTTATTCATACATGGCATATTTACTAAGAAAAGAAAATTGGCAGTTTTCATTCTGAAAGTTTCTTCCACAATACTTCATCCTTAAAATTGTGTAAGAAGCTATCGAGGTCTGGAGGTATGCTTTGAAATGAGGTGACCCTGGAAGATGACACTTTTTTTCAGTATGCCAACATTTCATTTTATCAAAAGAAACTTTGAAAAACTGAAGTTAGGTGGAACACAGAACCAAGTTGTTTACCAGGAATAAAAATAAGGAGGCAAAAGCATTAAATTTAATCCACGTCCATTTGCAAAGAGGGGAGGGATGTTTTGATGATTTCAACTTCACATTTAAATTGTGTTTGAAAATATTCTGGAAGTTTTTTCCTTTTTTCCAATGGCATGATTCCATAGGCATCCCTGGGAAGGGCGGGGGGGAATGATGAAATGTACGTGTATGGCAACATTTCTGCAAGCTACATGAATTACGATCTTATGTCCAGTGGGACATAAATACAGAAGGCCAGGACTTGCATCATGATACTACCATGAATGTTGTATCATTTTTTGCCATCATGGTTTCTACCAAACACATATGGATATACCACGAAAAATCTCTCTCCCTTTTGTTGCAAAATGAAGTTTTTTGCCAGCAAATAGGGCACTTAGGGGAACCTGTTTGGCAAACCTGGGCAAATTCCTTCTGATGCCCTTTAAGGGGTGATTTTGATATTGCTATGCAATCAACACATGTTTTCCTGTTCAAGTTTGGGATTCTGTACTGGCTAGCAAGTACAGTTTGTTCCAGGTCAATAGAATAAAATAGAATTCTTTATTGGCCAAGTGTGATTGGACACACAAGGAATTTGTCTTGAGGCATATGCTCTCAGTGTACATAAAAGAAAAGATACATTCATCAAGAATCATAAGGTACAACACTTAATGATAGTCAT
>JANHZT010000080.1:142314-153775 GCA_032468215.1 Stegonotus admiraltiensis
GCCAAAAGCAGGGGGAAGTGTGGGGGAGTCATGTGTGCATGTGCGGGAGGATGGGGCACATTGAATTATGGATGTGGACACCCGCACCCGCGACCCCCCATGCTCCCCCCGCTTTTGGCACGTGACGGCAAAAAGGTTAGCCATCACTGGTATATATGATAGCATTAATTTTATGTAAGTTTAAGGATCTTATAAAGTAATTACAGGAAAATGAATGTAAAGAAAATGTTTAATATTAATTGAATTAACCATGATTAAGTACTGCTGCCAAAGTCACTGGAAGTTGGGTAGGCATATTGCTTTTGTTCTGGACCTTCCTTTTCTTTTAAGAATGTGGCTTCTGACAGATAAACGTTAACTTATACAGATAATTCTCAACTTACAACAGTTCCTTTAGTGACCCTTCAAAGTTACAACGGCACTGAAAAAACTGGCTAATGACCATGTTTCACACTTATGACTGTTGCCACATCCCCATGGTCACGTGATCAAAATTCAGACACTTGGCAACTGACTCATACTTATGATGGCTGCAATGTCCTGTGGTCACGTGATCCCCTTTTGCGACCTCCTGATAAGGAAAGTCAATAGGGATGCCAGATTCACTTAACCATGTTATTTAACAACTGCAGTGATTGTCAGTTAACAACTTGGCAAGAAAGGTCGTAAAATGGGACAAAACTCACTTAATACCTGACTTGCTTAACAACAGAAATTTTGGGGTCCACTGTGGTCGCAAGTCAAGGACTATCTATATAGATGCATGCGCACATATAAGTGTATCATATGACCTAATTAAGAGGCCATTTACAAGACTAATTTCAATTACTGCTGGTAATCTTAGATTAGCAAAGAAACAAAACCAGTACTTTTTTTTGCTTGTTTGTTTTCCTTTTGATGGGAGAGTTCAATTTGAATTCACTATCATCTTTCTTTTACTACATGCAGTCAGTAAACAACTAATGATCTAAGAGGCAATATGTAGAAAATGAGGAATGAGCAATTTGCAGGTTACATAGAGAACTTAGATTTATACTTTTGAGAGGATCCTCCACCTGCATTTGTAAATAAGCATACTAATTTATTTTCAACAGAGGTTAAAAATATGTGTGCACCTTCTCTCTTTAATGCACTTCAAAACTAGGGGAAGTTATTCAACTATTTGGATCCTGCTTGACTTGGAGACATCATTGGGTTGTCACTGGCAAAACGTCTGAAGGTAAAAACTATCAACATCCCCAAATGTGGTTTCTGGATACAAAAATTGAGTTCTCCCCTTACAGATGAAAAAAGGATCACAAAACAATTGCAGGTATATTATTATAAAACAGTCCAGAATAATAAATTCAGTAACAAACTTACGAGAATATGTTCCACTGATTCCAGACTGTGTTAGACATCTCTGGAGTTCTTCCGCATCCACTTCACCATTCTGTAAAATGAATGCATACAAATTTGAGATTCAAGGGATTAGCAAAACTGGTAATAGAAAATCAAGTATTCATGCATTCTATATAGTTAACATACTGTTTTACTTAAATTCAAATAGTTTACTTCACAAATATACCTCAACTATATATTTGCTATACTAGTTATTTTACATAAGTAAATCACAATGGACATGTTTTCAAAATCACAAAATGAACTATAACTTCATCATTTGTGACATCTTACAATAGGACAGATCATAAAAACTAGTTTTCACAAATGTTGAACTTAAAAAACTGTTTCATGTGCAAGCTTTGCAAATTATGAGACAAACCATTTAAAATAAACAAAAAACTTCTCTCCCTATTTCTTCATTCCAGGCACATCCTACAGTGTTTCTCAGGTTAGTTCAAATCCAGCTCTATACAAAAATATACAAGACCAACAAATTCATAAGTTTAAAGTTATCCATATCCAATTATAAAATACAAACATAAAGCTCATCCAGACAAAATTATCTATATAATGAAAGCATTTAAATTAATTTGTCAAGCTACCTCGTTATCCATGTCAATTTGCTATCTGTTTGAGCAACTGCAAATTCTCACATGGGAGAATATTCATTCAAAAAGACATGAAATGCAGCCTTTCAGCTACCGTACCATTGCATTATGATGCATTATCTTGCTAAAATGACAAAAAAAGCTTATCTTAAAATATATTAAAACATAAAAGTAAGCAACCTAAATATATCTTATTAACCTCCAAGTTAATTTTACAGCAATGATTAAAAAAAAAACTTTGTGAGCTTTGCCAATGAAAGCATAAGGAATGGTGGATATTGAAAATCCTGTTGCTTGATTTGGCCTTAAGCAAAATTCCTTAATCTAACATGGGAATCATGTACAGACTTCTCAGAGGTTTCTCAGAAGTGTTTTTCCAAACTGAATGGGCATATCTTTTTCCCGGCTAGATTTAAAAAAATAGGAACATGCTGATATAAAGTTCTCCATAGAAAAAAAAAATTACTCATATTGAAAAAAAATCTGTATGTATAGCTTTTCTACTAGACCTATGTAATTGAGGGGATTGTTCATAATGATTGTACAAAACACGAACATACTTTTGTATTTACCACCAAAGCAAAAGGATTTTCACTGGATAAGTTCACAGGGCACAAGGAAAAGATTAAATGAATCTTGATTAAGACATTTCTGAGTTTTGTTGTCAGTTCATAATGCAAGAACACTCAGAAACTGTTTCACTGCCTTTCTTTACCCTCCCCTCCAAAAACAATGCCCATGTTACTGCAAGTTTCTACCTGATCAGTTCTTTTGAGTGTCAAAGGCCCACGCTTCCATCACCCCACTGGTCTTGCTATATGGCAGATGACATTGTGCTTATTTGACTGGTACTTCAGGAGTGAATGTTTATTCCTCCTATAAAAAACTAAATTTACTAAAATATTACAGTTGAGAATTAAGAAAAATATGGAAGTCAGCAATGACGATCCTACTTATGAAAAACTAAAAACACAGAAAAACTCCCTGTTCCAGATAGCTACTTTAAAGCAGTGGTTTTCAAACTATGTTCTGGAAAATTCCCGAATTCCTTAGAAACAGATCATGTAGTCTTTAATATAATCAGTCACAGAATTCTACACACACACCAAAAAATATAGATTACTGTACTATCTATGCTCTTAAACTTCTCCTATAGAACCGTAGAAGAAGTTACAATAGAATGCTAGGGTTATTCTAGGCTATGCTCTATTCAATTGTCAGCATTTTACATCTGAGGATGTTAGGCTACATTAAAGAGATCTTGCAATTGTGCTTAGAATGCGAGTCCATTTATTCAAAATCATACAGGTTGATCCTGAGAACATGTTATTCCAGAACACACTGCACAATCCTTTCTTATGCAGTTGAATTCTACAGCCGATATATAACATGTTCTTTAACAAATGTCAGCAAAGAAAAACTTCTCTCAAGATACAGAGCTTGAAAACCCTGCTGTAAAGCAATGAAAAAAAATGAAAAAGCAATGGTATTTCATGTTTTCCTCACTTGCAAAAATGGATTATCTAGTACAGGTAGTCCTCGACGTACAATCGTTCATTTAGCGACCGTTCAAAGTTACAACTGCACTGAAAAGAGTGACTTATGACCATTTTTCAGTTTCAACCTTTGCAGTATCCCCATGATCATGTGATCAAAATTCAGATGTTTGGCAACTAGTTCATACTTATGACAGTTGCAATGTCCCGGGGTCTTGTGATCGCATTTTGCAACCTTCTGACAAGCAAAATTAATGGGGAAGCAAGATTCACTTAACAACCGTGTTACCAATTTAACAATTGCACCGATTCATTTAACAACTATGGCAAGAAAGTTTGTAAAATGGGCCAAAACGCACTTAACCAATGCCTTACTTAACAACAGAAATTTTGGGCTCATTTGTGGTTGTAAGTCAAGGATTACCTGTAGATTTTAGTTGCAATCAATACTATTTCATTTGAGATGAAATAGTGCTAAATATACTGTAATTAAGAGCTCTGTACACTACGTAAACTGTTTTGTATCTTTTTTTAGATATCTATTTTTACAACTATTATTATACTACCTAGTATATGCCTATATCTTTTCCACCCAAAACCCTATTTTTCTTGGGGCCTTAGTAGCTCACACTATCAACTCCATTTTGACTATTCTTTGCTAAGTCTGTCTTAACACTTCAAATGAAAGTTAAGAGATTGAATTTTGAACCGTGCCCAAAAGAGTTTAGTGGAATTTAGAGAAATACTCAGAATGACAACAAATTACTGCATTCCATTTAGAACTATAACAAAGAAATCTGCTTTATAAAGTAGTTGGTCACCTTTCTAGACAAAATTTGTGGTTTATTTCCTGCCTATAGAGAAAAGAAGCAATTAGTTGACCCACACTTGTACTAGATACTATTTCAAGCAGTTGCTGCTCTAATGAAACAAATGTTGTTCTGAAATGCCTTTCCTGTTATTCCTGTCCTGTATCAGAAGACAGTCTACAGGGGAAGCAAATACTGTGCCATACTTTAAAAGTTAAGACTCATTCTTCTTCCATGGAAATGTTAGTAAGGACAGCATTTTACAATTGAAATTAGGCGTTTCTCTGAGAATGCATATCCAATATGGCCACTCTTTTTATCTTTAGGCACTCATCAACAGAATCTATTTTTAGGTTAGAGAATGAGTTAGAGTATATTCTGGCATCTATTTCCTTTCACAATTTAAACACAAGTAAGAGAAAATACTAGCTTCCAAAAGCGTCATACTCTTTCAATTGTTGAACTGCATGTATTTTCCAGCTTTCCACAATTTAAATTTACTTTGCCAGCATAAGCTTAGACTCACATTCACATAAGCTTAGCGACTTAAATAACTCTCACCATTCTGGCAATAAAATAACTTTTCCTCCCTAAGCTCCCTGACTATCAGAGAGCAAACAGAATTTAGCATTGGCTGAAATGAATGCTTACTGTTCTTGTCAATAAGCAAATAAAATGGATCAAAGAATATCCTACACACAAAAATCTATTTTTAATAGAAACTACCATTAAATCCCTTCAAATTAGCTCAGTATCAAAAACTCTCTCTGTGGGTGATAAAACATTCAGGGTCAAAGGGTAGTATTTAAGAAGGCAGTTCTTACACTGTTCCTGCCTCAGGTCACATGTAATTTCTTTCTCATCAACTCCTCCAATGGAATATAGCATCAAATGGGTTGTGCCAGAGATATGAATGCTTTTACTGCTAGAAATACCGTATTACTATTGCTATTATTGTGGAGACGCTAACTGATTTGTTAAGCAAATGCCTTACTACTATTGTAAGGCATTCTTTGTAAAGAGTATAAAAATTAAAATGCAAGCAGAAGAATAAATGTAAAGAAAAGCTACTCACCTGAAACTGGAGTTCTTCATGAATATTGCTTTTGCAGTTCCACACTCTTGAGAGAATGCAAATTGGCATCACAACTCCCAAAACGCTCTAGAGACCAATGACCTGTGGGGCCATGCATATGCCCTTTGGTGAATCTTTACTATAACCTTTTAACCAGTCCTTTCGCCCAGATTATACAGATATGGCTTCTGTATTTCTCAATACCTAGTCACATATAATGTACAGACCTCTTCCAAACTGAAACCGGATGGACATTCACCAATTCACTAAGTTTTTATTATATAAACCTTGATGTACTGTAGCTATTCTAAATTGCCAGATAGCCCTATAAATAAAATTGGCTGAAGATCATAATCCAATTTTACAATAGCCCTCCCATTCCTCCTACACACAAAGTACAAAATCTAATTATTTAAAATGTTATAATAGGAAGGTTGCTTTATATTGCTTGCCTACATCTACATTTAAAAGCTGATTATGGATTCCATACAAATGAACAAATTAGTTGAAGGTGAATTTCTCCATTCTTCCTCTCAGTCCAGCTGGATATTATGTTTGTCACAGATGGGAGAAAAAATTATTTCATTTCCTTTTCTTCTATTGAGCTGTTTAATACCTATAAAACTTTAGAAACAAGTCTAAAAAGCTAGCAATCTACATGGTAGTAGCTGTAGATGAAAAGCTATCTTGCACTCTATGGGCAGTCATATTAAAAAATTACAGGCAAGCAATTTTATAGAGTCATTTATAAGGTTACAATACCAATAATACTGTCAATATATCCATTGCCAAACAAAACCCTGAGATTATGGGGTATTTCTAACACTGATCAGCTGAAAAAAAGTGACTGTCTTTCAAAACTTTCGGAGAATTACTTAAACTGACCTACCTGTCCAGCAGTAGCACTGAAGAATGCCCACAAGGGATCAACAGCAGCACCAGCATAGGCACCAGAATAAACAGAATATCCAGTAGATCCATCATGGGCTACAGCAGTTTGTACCCCTCTAGGGACCGGTTGTCCCACTGCCATTTGCATTGGCATCTGACCATGGTAAGCACCATACTTTTAACAAAAAGAAGAGATATATTTTACTATGTTCATCAGCCTAGCACAAGGCATGTATGCACACACAACCCAACTTTGGGAAAACACCTCCTCAAATATACCATAAAAATGTCAGTTTTTAAATATTCAAAATCCAATGCTTTTGAATATTATATTGGTTACATAATAATGAAATATAGCTTTCACAATAGTTAATTCTCACTTAATGACAGCCCTGTTTATCAACCATTCTAAATTACGACAACACTGAAAAAGTAACTTTATGACCAGTCCTGGTACTTACAAACATTGCAAAATTTCTGCAGTCATGTAATTGACATTTGAACATTTCACAACCAGCAGATATTTACAACTGTTGCAGTGTCCTGTAGTCACATGATCACCTTTGTGTATTTCACAGCCAGCTTACAACAAGCAAAGTCAATGGGGGAAGCTGGATTCATTTAATAGCTGCCTTACTTAGCAATGGAAATTTTGAGCTCAATTGTGGTCATAAGTCAAGGACTACCCATATTTGCCAATAGATAAAACGAAAGTCTCCTTATTCCATATCTTTTAAATATTAGAGAAGGTGTTAAGTATTGAAAATGCTTATACGTGTCTTGATAAAAGGGAGAGTGAATATTTCTATTTTTTTCTTTATATACAGTGCATTCGGAAAGTATTCAGACCCCCTTCAATTTGTCAATTATGTAATGCTACAGCCTGTCATAATTTGTCAATTATGTTATGCTACAGTTGTTGAAATTCATTTTTTTCCTCATTAATCTACACTCAGTACCCCATAATGACAAAGTGAAAACAGAATTTTAGAAATTTCTGTAAACTTATCAAAAAGAACTGAAATATCACATTGGCATAAATATTCAGATTGTTTGCAACAACACTTGAAATTTAGACCCGGTGCCTCACAGTTCTCTTGATCATTGTTGAACATGTTTTGATAGGAGTCTAGCTGTGGTAAATTAAATTGATTGGATGTGATTTGGAAAGGCACACACACATCTCTCCACAGAAGGCCTCACAGTTGTCAAAGGCATACTGTAACAGAGAAAATACCATGAGGTCAAAGGAACTGCCTGCAGAGCTCAGAGACAGGATTATTGCAAGGCACAGATCTGGGGAAGGCTACAATAAAATTTCTGATGTACTGAAGGTTTCTAAGAGCACAGTAGCCTCCATAATTCTCAAATGGAAGAGGTCTGGCACAACCAGGACTCTTCCAAGAGCTGGTTGCTCTGTCAAACTGAGCAATTGGCGGAGAAGGGCTTTAGTAAAAGAGGTGACCAAGAACCCAATGGTCACTTTGACTGAGCTCGAGAGATCCTGTGTGCAGATGAGAGAGTTCGAAAAGGACAACCATCACTGCAGCCCTCCACAATCTGGGCTTTAAGGCAGAGTGGCTAAAGGGAAGCCTCTTCTCAGTGCAAAACACATGAAAGCCCTTAGTTTGAGAAGAAAAAAAAAGCATCTGAAGGACTCTCAGATTGTGAGGAACAAGATTCTCTGGTCTGATGAAACCAAGATTGAACTGTTTTGGCCTCAATTCTAAATTTTATGTCTGGAGGAAACCTGGCACCGTTCATCACCTGCCCAATATCATCCCAACAGTGAAGTGTGGTGGTGGCAGCATCATGCCATGGGGCGCTTTTCAGCAGCAGGGACTGGGAGACTGGTCAGGGTTGAGGGAAAGCTGAATAGAGCAAAGTACAGGGATATCCTCAATGAAAACCTGTTCTACAGCGCTCAGGACATCAGAGTGGGCTGAAGGTTTACTTCCCAACATGACAATGATCCTAAGCACACAGCCAAGATAACATAGGAGTGGCTTAGGGATAATTCTGTGAATGTACTAGAGTGGTCCAACCAGAGCCCTGACTTGAACCTTAGTGAACATATCTGGAGGGACCTGAAAATGGCTGTCCACTGATGGTCGTCATCCAACCTGACTGAGCCTGAGAGGATTTTAGAGGAGTGGCAGAAAATCCCCCAATCCAGTTGTACAAAGCTTGTCGAATCATATCCAAAAAGTCTTGAGGCTGAAATTGCTGCCAAAGGTGCTTCAACAAAGTACTGAGTGAATACTTATGCCAATGTGATAGTAAGTTTCAGAGATTTCTAAAATTCTGTTTTCACTTTGTCATTATGGGATGGTGAGTGTAGATTAATGAGAAAAATGATTTTCAACAACTGTAGAATCAGGCTGCAGCATAACAAAACTGACAAAAGTGAAAGGGGTCTGAATACTTTCTGAATTTTTGTATTTTTCCCCTTTTGCTATCCTCCTCTTTTTTCTCCTTTTTGCATTTTCTATTTTTTTTTCTTGCTTATATTTTGTATGTATTATTAAAAAAATCTTAGACATTAAAACTCTTAAATGATCAGTGTAGCAGCAACAATTTTTCTTTCCATTTCAACGTAGGATAAAACATGAACTTCGCAGGAGTTCCCTGTTCCCTGTTTCAGTAAACAAGTCTTAATGTATTTTAATATATTAAGAATAATGTTAAAATATGTTAAAAATATATAAATAAAGCTGTGCTAACCCTGTTCCTTCATTTAACTTTAGATCAAGACCCAGAGGATCTTGGGTCATTTTTTCTCAGTGCTGTTGTAATTTTGAACAGTCACTAAACAAACTGTTGTAAGTTGAGGACTACCTGTATCTTACAATTTATCACTCTGTTGCTTGTTTGTATACTGAAACTTATGCTTTGGATAAAAATTCCTTGTTGAGTCCACACTTGGCCAATAAAGAATATTCTAATAGGCACAGAAGCATTTTTAAAAGTTATTTCCTAGGATAAAAATGAAGAGGTGCTCATACAGGTACTCAACTTATGACCACAATGGAGCCCAAAATTTATGTTGCTAAGTGAGAAATTTGTTCAGTGAGTTTTGCCCCATGTTACGACCTTTCTTGCCACAGTTAAGTGAACCACTGCAGTTGTTAAGTGAATCTGACTTCCTCGTCGACTTTGCTCATCAGAAGATCGCAAAAGGCGATCTCATGCAGCCCCGGAATGCTGCAACGGTCATAAATGTGAGTCAGTCGTCAGCCTCCGAATATAAGTTACGTGACCATGGGGGGGTGCCTAAACGGTCAAATAAGTGTGAAAAACTGGTCACAAGTCACTTTTTTCCAGCACCGTCGTAACTTCGAACGGTCACTAAATGAACTGTTGTTAAGTCAAGGTACTACCCCAGAGAACCCCTTTACTTGCTTAGCTCCATTACCTTTACACTGTAATGGAGGAAGATGAACTTTCCTTCATTGTTAAGTTTGGTCACTCAGAAAAACCGTTATAAAGTCGAGGACCACCTGTGCAGCCTCTGTACCACGGCATCTGTAATTTACTCCCGACCTAGTCACCTTCTACAACCCTACTGGGTGGAAATGATGATATAAGTTCATCCCCTTTGTAGGCCGCCATAACATCTCCCAGTCAAAGACAAGGAGTCGGGGGCGGGGGGGGAGAGAAACGAGGCACTTGGTCGGGTTTGGGGGTAGAAGGAAGAGGAGGAGGAGACATTTTATAGAACCTAAAGACTGAGGGCGAGGGAACCCAACCGAGGAGACCCACCAACAAAAGGCGAGAAAGCGAAAATGTCTTTGAAAACCAAGACGGCCAACAAGCCTTCCGAACTAAGTACGGAAAGAAGTAGCAGCAGCTCAGCGGGCTCGGCGCCTTCCCGCTTCCCTTACTCACCGCTCCGAACGCCGGATACGTCATGCCGAATTTGCGAGAGACGAACCGTTAAAACGGTTACAGCCGACTTCGAAGCTCGGCGGGATTCTAAATCCGCCACAAACGCGTCTAAGTTTCCCCCAAAGGCCGCAGTCGCCGCCTTCTCTTTCCTTAAGTCGCTCTACGAAGAGGCGGGACTTCCTTTCCCCCACTCGCCCTCTTGTATCGCCTTCCTCTATTGGGTAAGGCGGTCGCCCACTTCCGCTCGCAAAGATGAGGAAGCGGGGAGAGCGGAAGTGGTATAGGGTGGTGGGGAGGGGGCAATAGGAGTTAAGGAGGAAGTCCCGCCTACTCCGGAAATGAACGTTGAGGAAAAAGAGGAAGGCGCGGTTGTAGTTTCGTAAAAGAACGGAAGCCGGCGTGGTTGTGTTCTCCTTAAAAGGCAGGGAAGCCGTGTGTATTTCCTCCATAAAGAGATTATGCGAGAAAGTTAAGCCGGCCATCGAAATCAGTGATACCAACGAAAGAGATGAATGATGGATGTCAAGTTTTTTTGACTTAGGCGGAGTGCGACGTAACGTTAATCGTTCCTCTATTGGGGGAATAGTTTCCTTGCAAGGAGTTTCCTGAATATTTTCTATCTAGAAATGGATGGATCCTTTTTTATTATTATTTTTATGATGAATTCAAAGTCCTTTCTTTACGTTCGGGCAATAAAGTATTACTCTCTTCATATCTCAAAATGGTAATCCTTCCATTTTGATTTGATTTCGTTATGTAATACATGCCTTTTTGAAAGTGAAACAAGTACTGGGATGACATAGATCCTTGCCTAGTTTCTAGCTTTTTCTACCTTCTGTTATGAACCACTGTTTCTCCACTTTTGGTTATTGCAGTAAGGACTTTGTTGTTGTTCAATGTAAAGTTCCTTTAAAAAAATCAGTACTTAGCTAGTTTGCATCATACAATCAAAGATTTTGTTGTATTCCACAAAACGAAGACCCTTAAGTCTCACCATTATTAAAATTATGTTACCCAGTCTCCACTGCCTTTTCTGAAACTGGTTTCTGTATCATTCCTCATTCCTTGTATTTATGGCCATGTACTGAAATGGCCGTAACTTAGGGGACCGACATAAGTACCATTTGTTCAGTGCTGCTATAACTTGGAACAATTGCTGAATGATCATAACTCAGGGACTACCTGAATATGGTTAATGTCCACCAGAGTGTTGGAGGCATATTTCCCCATCCTCCATTTCCTTTTTGTTGTTTATTATTTTAAGGGATTATTTTTTTTTTAACAAACTTTATTAAATTATCAAACAGTTGT
>JANHZT010000080.1:232346-244704 GCA_032468215.1 Stegonotus admiraltiensis
AGATTCTGGGAGTTGAAGCCCACCCATCTTCAAGCTACCAAGGTTGAGAAACACTGGTATAGGGTTTCCTGCCTGAGCAGGGGGTTGGACTATAACACCTCCAGGATCCCTTCCAACTCTATTATTCTGTATTCTGTATAAAAGGGAGATGTGCCCTAGATGCCAAAATTGTTGTAAACTTGGGGTGGGGATGGGAGAAAGGTTACCTCTGATAGGAAGCCAGCATGTTTATGTTACTTGTCAAAACACAAATAGAAGAAAAGTTTTTGCAATATAAAGTAGGGAGGGGGGCTGATTTTGCAATTCTGAAGACCTCATTTTAAGACAAAAACCTGATGCTGATCCCAGCTGTTTTCATTACAATCAGTGCAGCTTGGCTCTTTTGGCTTGGATGTTTGCCATTGTAACCTTGCTGATGCCCCTTCATGACCTCAATGGCTTTTGTTATGAATGAGAGAATCACATAAGTTTTGGCTTTTGTTCTTGGAACAGGAACCCCCACCCCCACCCCCACCCCACCATGTATAACATGCTACAACAGCAAGGTCTTGCTATGCAACCTTAGCCAGCAGTTTAGCAATTTGGGTCTCACCGGCTCAAGGTTGACTCAGCCTTCCATCCTTTTGTGGTTGGTAAAATGAGGACCCAGATTGTTGAGGGCAATAGGATGACTCTGTAAACAGCTTTGAGAGGGCTGTAAAGCACTGTGAAGCAGTATATAAGTCTAAGTGCTATTGCTATTGCTTAGCGTGTGAGAGCATAAGATGAGATGCAAAAACCCAAATCCCCTGTTCTGTCTCCCATCCCATCTTATAAAGTTTTTATTGTTTGTGTGAATTCTGTAAGAACCATAGAATTAAGATAATGTTTCTCTTCCTTTTCAGTGGTACACAGACCAAAACCATGCAATTCCAGGCCTTTCTTTGAAGCATCTCTACATTCACATGACACATTTCCTGAAACACTGTTTTTCTCTGCCTTAAGGAGTCCTCTCTTCTGTCTTGATTCCAAGATGAAGCAACGTGAATTGCACAAACTATGCACATTCCAAAAGTAGGCTAAAAAGGGAATTAAAGAGGTGTCGGTGATTCTGACTGACCCTTGTGTACCGCTTGGGAATTTTTGTTAGCCTGCAAATGAATGAATACAAATAAAAGTGTGAAATTAAAGGCTGAATGTTTTGCTTATTCTCTCCCTCTATTGTCAGTAGTCTCACAAGTCAAATACAGGCATACATTTCAAATCAAGAAAATAAAGAATTTGGGATGTGTGTGTAGGGGAAATGCTCTTAGAGACAGTCCTATATCTGGGTGATTATTCCAATCTAGCAAATGGATTCACTGGGGAAAAAATGCTTCAGAGGATCAGAGACAATTTCGCTGCAAATGAAAGTCAACAAAATTGCTGCTTAACACTTGGCTGCAGCTATTCCATATTGTGAGTGGAGAATTGGCTCTCAACTGAGCAATATTTATCAGTTAAAAGTGAAATGTGTGTTTTGATATTGGTCAAGGCAAGTTTCGCTTTAGCATTTGGTGATCCACTTTAAAACTTGGGTCTCAGGTAGAGCACTTGTAGGCATTATTATTATTATTATCGAATACACAACAATGTGAAATCACAGCCACCAATTCTTTAGCTGGTGTTGGCCTTCATAGACACAGAATTCTTCTTGTTGGAAGAAATATCCATCTGGTTCAGTTACAAGCTGGGAGAAAGGCACTGGAGACAAAATGGAGGCTGGAGGCTGATTGGAAAGAGAGTCCATTTATTGATGGAGAAGAAGCACGTGTTTGTAATTCTGGTGCAGCTGACTACATGGAGTTGAGAGTGGGGGGTACTTATACCTTCTCTTGGGCTTTGTATTTGAGCTTCCTTTTCCTGTGCAAGAACATGTATTCTATTGCTGTTGTCAGACTCCCATGGTCATGGCTGAGCTACGTTTGGTTGAAGTTTGGGCTGCTGGTGCAATGAAGGCTTGTGTTAGGTAATTCCTATTGTGGCTGACAGCTAATCCTACCTTTGTTGGATCTTGGGTGAGGGTACTTGCTTATGAATAGAGCTAAGTATCTCTTTATTTCTTAAGTGCTGACATCTGCTGAGGGCTATTAAGAAAGGTGGGGGCTGCTTTCCAAGAGCATGTTTCTTCATTTTCATCCAGAGAAATATAATATTCTGCCTTTTTAAATATTTCTCAAAATATTTCATTCTTCTAGGAGAGGGGTGGGTGCTAACTTTCTACGTTCCCAAGAACTTAGAATGTCATAATGTATTAGCATAGTATACATTATCCAAGTATGTGGCCTTTCGTAATTGACAGATGGAAATTTTGTCAGTGCATACATTTTCTAAGTGCCATCTAAGATTTTTTTTGGTGTGGCATCAGTGTGCTGGTAACCAGTCAAACTACCATGGCTGGTTTATGCCATAATCTTTCAACTCCAATTTTAAGATCATGTTTTTTGTGATCTTTTCCAATTCTCTATCTGATGCTATTTCCTAGTAATGCCTTATCAATTATCCACACTTTTCTTTTCAACCACAATTAAATCTGGTGTGCTATAAGCCAAATCTTTATCAGTTTGCATTTGATTATTTTAACATGCTCATTTTTAACTGCGTTCCCACCAATTGGAATCATTTTTGTGACTGTGTACATTATTGTTTATTTTTCTTTATTTATATACCACATTTTATTACTTTTATAAATGACTCAAGGCGGGCAAACAGTTTATGCAATTTTCTTGTATCTTTTTTTTGGTTGTAATAATTTTATTAAAAGTTTTAGAAACAAAAATAACAGACAATACAAAAAAAGGGGGGGAAGAGTGCAAGAAAGCAAAAAAAGTAAAAATAACCCCCTTAAGAAAGTAAACAATTTCATAATCTCTTCACCTCCTCTTAATTAACGAATATAAAAGTCTTCATACTATAACTCATCTTTTAACAACAGGCAAATTAAATAAATAACATCTTCTCATCCAATTATCAACAAAAAGTTCAAGCAGAGCACTAAAATATTAACACTAATTAACATATATAAAACTCAACGTTCCTGATCTCAGGTCTTAGCTCTAAGCAAAACTCCATTTAAAAGGTATAAAATACTCCCTTAAAATTTAACATGGCAAGTTTTTCCTTTAAAAAAAGACCAGCTCACTTTTTCTAATACTGTTGTAACTTCGAACCATCACAAAATTAATGGTTGTGAGTTGAGGATTACCCATAGTATAAAAAATAAGATACATAGCGTAACTATAGGGAGAAAGGCTTAAACACTGTATTAAATGTGAACAAATATAGCATATCACATTTTTCCAATCAAGTTAATAGTAAATCCAAAAAGAACCACCCAAAATAACATGTCTCCTGTTGTCAGGGGGTATGGTCAAATAAAATAAATTGGTCAAATAAATTGACTTTGTACAATCATTCTACCTACCATTTTTACCATTTATCCTTTAAAAAATAATTTCAAAGTGTTCATTTCACAATGTTTTCTCAACTCTTAATCTGTTTAAAACCTTTTGTAGCCAAAACCTTGTCTAACGTTTTGCTGTTTATTTTAAATGTTTAAAAATTATTTTTAAAAAATCTTCATTTTCTTATATCAGGGATTGAAGGTACTCACTCAGTGATTGCAATCTTGTCACTTTAAAGGTGTCTAACTTCTTTGAACCAATTAACAGGAAATATCCCAGAGTAGTTAGCAAGAGAAGTAGGCAAACATAGGGTCCTTCGAAATTTTGCCTCTGCAGAAATGTTAATGAATTTCCTCATTTCCCAGTTCCTCTAAACCCAGATACCATTGTCTTATAGTCTCTTCATAAAGAGCAACTGTAAAGAGATGGGTGATCTTGCATCTTCTCCTAGTCCAGAGAGGGTCATTGGAGCTAAAGCAGTGGTGAAATCTAATTTTTTTTTACTTCCAGTTCTGTGGGCATGGTGTGGCTTGGTGGGTGTGGCAGGAGGATACTGCAAAATCTCCATTTCCACCCCACTTCAGGGGAAGGATACTGCAAAATCCCCATTCCCTTCCCACTCCAGGGGGAAGGATATTGCAAAATCTCCATTCCCATCCCACTCCGAGGCCAGCCAGAGGTGGTATTTGCCTGTTCCCTGAACTACTCAAAATTTCCGCTACCGGTTCCCTGAACTGTTCAAAATTTCTGCTACCGGTTCTCCAGAACCTGTCAAGAACCTGCTGGATTTCACCCCTGAGCTAAAGCCATGGTCATGTTACTGAGGGGAAATTATGTGGTTGCAAAACTTTCTGGTAAGAATGTAAATTCATTAGAGGGAAGGGTTCCTCAGAAGGATTTCGATACTACAAATCCTTTAATACACCTTTCCTGGAGACCCTGCTCTCTTTCAGAGTTTTGACTACACAGGATAGAGTTATTCATCTGACCACATTTGCCTGAAGTTGTTGGGTATACAGAGTAAATTTAATTCAAATCAACTTGCTCACAAGGCTGATAGGATTCTCTTGATCCACTGAACAGATGAGTAGAGAAAGGGGTTGTGGGCTGCTCGTTTGACACAAGTTAATTTTATTAGACTTCATTTTCACTTTGTTTTTTACCAAGATGTTTTAATTGGTTCATTAGGGATGGCTTTATTGTATTCTATTACAAACTGTCATACTGTTTACAAGTCTCCAAAATGGGTGGTATATATATATATTTTAATATAAATGAATAAATGCTTGTAGGGAAAGCTCCAAGGAGTTGTACGAAGGAGACAATATTCAGTACATGAAATGCAGAAGCCTTGTAATATACAATGGAATAGATTAAGCCTCCAGCAAAAGCTGCTTTTGTGGCAAGATTGTAAACAAGGCAGAAACTGGGTAAGGTGCATAGACTCACAATAAGGATTCATAAGAATTCCCAGCTTCCAAATTCCTTTAAGCAACAGGAGTTGAGATGTGTTGGGTGGAGAATTCCAGTTCCTATCTATTCTGGCTAGCATAGTTATTGATTCAGAATGAAGAGAGCAAATTTGGATCATCAATATCTGGATGCTTAGAAACCTGATTTTTGCTTTATAGCATATGCCTGTGTCTCCTAGAATAAGAAGCATGGTGGACTGTTTAAGATGTTAGATTAGGAACAAGGTGTTCCAGATTCTAGTCTTCCTTTAGGCACAGAAACCAGCTGGGCCGGGTTGGTGCTAGCCCAAACAGTGCTTTTGTATAAATTAGAAAAAAGTGCTTCTTTCTCTTGTATTCTTTTAAGTTAGTTCACTATTTATTTCTCAGCAATAGCAATTATAATAAACCAGAAGAACAAGATTTCTATACGAACAACAAAGAAATCCTGGATTTTGTGTACTGTAATACAATTGGGCATCTCTCTTTTGCAAACCAAAGGCAGCAGCAAGCAAAAAAACCTCTTGCTCAAATTTCAGTGGGTTTTTTTTTTATGGTAGAGTGGCATGCTTTCTGCATTTTGATGAGCAACTAAGGGTTTAGTATACATTATATGAAATTATCTGCAAACTTTCCTTCTAGTCACACTAGTGACTTAAGGGAAGATCACACTTCTAGAACAATTGTTTGCAATGGTTCCACAAAGGTTGGAACCTCCCTAGCGGATTTGTAGCTCTTATGAAAGTGATTGATGGAGAACCAAGTTCCTTGGCCCAGACAACTATGTTGAAAATATAGAGATAATTGCTTCCCGTCAAATCACATCAAATCACGTCAAATATAAAGTGCCCTTTATATTTTGAACCGAACATGTGAAAGTGATGCCTGAAACAAGCTACAGTACTCCTCTTCCCAGTGGAACTAAAGCCATAAAATCAACTTTGTAGCATCCCAGCAGAACCATAACATAAACTATTACTGTATAAGACGCACCGGAGTATAAGACGCACCTTAGTTTTGGGGGAGGAAAATAGGGGGGAAAGTTTCTGCCTACTAGGTATTCATCTGGCTAGTGTCCTTAGCCTGGTCAGCTACAGCACATTAGTTCGCTGGTTTGGAACGTACATGCACACACCTGGTTGGGGCTGAAATACAGTTTCTAAAGCACATCTGATCGTTGGAGGGAGCAGCAATGAGATCAGCAGGCGAAGCGCGGAATATCGCTTCACTCACAAGCTCCTTGTTGAGGCTAAAAAACAGCTTCAAAAGCACAACTGTTCATCAGAGGGAGCTCCAGTGACTAAAGCAAGCAAAGCACGGAGCTGTTCCTGGTAGCCATTTTGGGCATCGCGTGTTGCGTTTTCAGCCTCCAAACATGTCATGTTTTCGGACGGTGATCGGTGGCGATGTGCTTTGCCGATCCCCGCAGCCTAGAAGGGTTTTCAGAAGGAGCGTTTGGAGGCTGAAAACGCCATGTTTGGTGCCCAAAATGGCTAAGCCATTGTCTGCAGTAAGAAAGAGGATGCGCAGAGGCTGAAGGGTGGGGGACAGTGAGTGGGCAGGGCTACATTTGGAGTATAAGACGCACCCAAATTTTCAGCCTCTTTTAGGAGGAGGAAATGAGTCATACTTCAAAAAATACGGTAGATGCTGAGGTTCACACGCAGACACCATTGTTCCAACACCGACTGCAAAAACTCATCCTTAGCCAGACAAGTGGTGACTGACTTCATATATTTTCATCAACAGAAACACAAATTGCATCTGTATTACAATTGTATCTCTGTTTTTCTTCCCCAGAGCCAAACAAGTTGCAATTACAGGGTGCAGATGTTGAGCGTATTTTGTAGAATTGGTTTAATAACTTGTTAAGCTGAATGAGTCCTATTGTGTTGTAATTGCATCATAAATTACTTTCAATGAGAAATGTCACAGTCTCAGACTGCATTGAGAGAAGTACTTCGCAGTAAAAAAAAATCCTCTCCTTTTTTGCATGAGCTGAAGGAGGATAAGCTCACTTCAGAACTGAATCTACATTCAGTAGTTTAAAAAAATTTGGAGGGCCTGTTTCGCAAGGGATGGGAACTAATGTTGTAGTAATGTATTAATCAGTGTTCAACTAGAGGGGATAATATGTGTAGGTCTTTTTATGCACCTTTTAATGCTTTGATTGCTTTGTTTTTTGTGGGTATTTTTTCCTTTTGTCCCTTTGGAATTTTTTTGGGGGGTGGGGAGTTTTGGATTTTAATTTTGTTTTGAATAAAATAAAAACATATAATGATAATAAAAAAGAACTGAATCTGGTGAGCAACTGGTGTTTATACAATATCTAAGTAAGCTTTTTACCTACTCTTTTTTTTATCATGGCTTGTACATGTGCCTGAGCTATAAACCCAAATAATAAAGCACATTAGTACCTTGCTGATGTTGCCTATGTCTACCAGTATTGTAACTCTCGATTTTTTACCTTATATACCATATTGTGTTGCACTTAGCAGGAATGGTGTGAGATATATTTGTATGTACGTTTCCAGAGCTGTGTCTCACCAATGAAAGCCGCCCCCCTCCCCCGCCTCAATAGTACCTACCAGGTTCTCTGTTCATAGAAATGCTAAGTGACGGATAAGACTGCACGCCATACGCCCTCTGCTGTCTAACACCGGGGTCCTATCTTTGTGACAAATCCACAAAAATGCTGAAAAGATGCTGAAAAAATACACTTGTTTCTAGTTTTAAAAGTTATCCAGGGATACTGCCATGGCAATTTTAAAAACATATGAAAATTAGGCAATAAATAACTACCTTAAACTTGATCTTATTTCTGGCTGGCTGTTCATGGAACTTTTCCCCATGGTACATAATTGTGGGCCAATATCATTCTCCTGTGTTGTCCCTGAGATGTTGGCTTAACTCATCCTCGCCATAAGTGAGACTGATAGCATTCAATGTTCTTTCCCCTGTCATTCCCATTCTCTCCAGATTAGTTTTGACAGGTGGATAGAGACCCGCAAATTTCATGCCATTATAGCATTCTGCCATCTCAATTCAGCAGTGAGGAAAGACTGACGGAATTTTATTTTATTTATTTATTTATTTATTATTCAAATTTATATACCGCCCTTCTCCCAACGGGACTCAGGGCGGTGAACAGCCAAAGTAAAAACATATAATACAAAAATTAAGAACAAGTTAAGAAATATTAAATAATTTTGGCCCCCTTTTAAAACCACCCTAATAAAATCCAATTAAAACAATTTAATGGAAATGAATTTCTCTGTTCTATGGGATGCTACCTGCAGAATTTGAAGCTCCAGGAGAGTACAGCCACCTTATTAGGTAGACTCAGATAGGTTCCTCAAACAGTAGATTGGCTTTCCTCCCATTGTTCCCATGCCCCTCAATCAGAGGTAAGTTTCAGCAAGTTCTGATCAGTTCTGGAGAACCGGTAGTGGAAATTTTGAGTAGTTCGGAGAACCAGTAGTAAAAATTCTGATTGGGCCTGCCCCCATCTATTCTCTGCCTCCTGAGTCCCAGCTGATCGGGAGGGAATGGGGATTTTGCAGTAACCTTTCCCTGGATTGGGAATGGAATGGAGATTTTACAGTATTCTTCCCATGCCATGCCCACCAAGCCATGCCACGCCCACCAAGCCACACCCACAGAACCAATAGTAAAAAAATGTGAAACCCACCACTGCCCTCAATTGATGCTCTACGAAAATGCTTGCTTGTTCTTGATGGCTGTCTTCCTTAATCACGCTCTCCCAACATTGGAACAGTGTAGCTGAGAGTGTATGGATTATGTTCTTATGATAGGTATTGATACCATCATGGCTGCAAATTAAACAAGCAGACACAGGTAATCCTGTATCTTACAGCCATTCGTTCAGTGATCATTCAAAGTAACAGCGGCACTGAAAAAAATGGCGTATGTCCGTTTTTCACACTTACAACCATCGCAGCATCCCATGGGCACGTGATCACAATTTGCATGCTTGACAACTGGCATGTATTTATGATGGATGCAGTATCCTATGGTCATGTCATCACCTTTTCTGACCATCTGACAAGCAAAGACAACGGGAAAGCGAGATTCACTTCATAGCGGTGTTACTAACTTAACAACGTAGTTAACAACATAGTTACTAAGTTAACAACAGCAGTGATTCACTTAACAACTGTGACAAAAAGGTCATAACATGGGATAAAACTCCCTTAACAGCTATCTTGCTCAGCAATGGAAATTCTGGGCTCTACTGTGCTTGTAAGTCAAGGACTAGCTGTCCTGAACGTGAACAGAATTGTACATGGCACCCAATGTGCCTTGCAAATTTTCAATTAGCCTGTTTTCTTAGAGCTCACTGCAAGGTTTCGTCCCTTTCTTATTGTTGAAATAAGGTTTGTTAGTTCATCAGCATCTATGCTGGGAAAGATAAGTTTCATTGGGGTAGTCCTCAACTTATGACCACAAGTGAGCTCAGAATTTACGTTGCTAAGTGAGAACATGGTTAAGTGAGTTTTACTCCATTTTACGACTTCTCTTGCCACATTTGTTAAGTGAGTCCCTGCAGTTCTTAAATTAATACTAAGTTTGTTAAGTGAATCTGGCTTCCCCATTGATTTTCAGAAGGTCACAAAAGATTATCAGATGACCCATAGACACTGTAACCTTCAGAAATATGAATCAGTTGTCAAGCACCCGACTGTAAATCACATGACCACGGGGATGTTGCAATGGTCATAAAAATTTGTCATTAAGTGACTTTTTTCAGTGTAACTTCATAACTTTGAACAGTCACTAAATGAACTGTTGTAAGTTGAGGACTACCTGTGTTCTTATTGGTCACCTTTGAGCATGTGCTAAGTGAGGTCTGCTGCATTTGGGAAACTCCCTGTTGATTCTGCTACGCAAAATCCTCAATTTAGGCTCCAAAGTCTTGTATGTTCCATTACAGCCTACTATTGCATGTGTCCTCACTGATTCTGGAATAGATGAATACAATTAATTTTATGCCAGGGATACTACCACTTACTTCATGTGTATGTTGCCAAATGAAGCCTCTAAGCCCAATTCAAAATGATGTCTTTAACTTGGGTGAACATTTCCGCAATCTGCATACTTCATTTTTAACAATTTCAAGGAGCCAAGTTACATGCATGAATAATTGCGGTCCATTCCATTCTTGTGACAGTCAACTATTGTTTGGGTGACAGTTCAATCTCTCTGGGTCCATGTGGGAGGTCTAGAATCCTGAGAGCATATTATGGCCAGTCTCATAAAGTTGGTTATTGTCATAGGCATAACCAATCCTCAAATCTTCATTTACTGGAATGCAAACAGATGAAGTTTCTTTTCTGTGGATTTTCAAGGTGTCCTCTACCACTCCAGCATATCCTCTTTTGATGGTGGTACAACCTCTGGTGAGAACACCTCAGAGATGGGATTCAGCTGGTTCTGTCCGGTTCAGGCGAACTGGTAGTGGCGACTGCGGGAGGCTCCGCCCATCCACCCAGATGTAATGCGCGAGCAAAGAGCATGCACGGAAGGGCCCCCGCACACTCACATTTGCGAACCGGTAGGGAAGGTAAGTGAATCCCACCTCTGGAACACCTCCAAATAAAACACTGGACTGCAACTTTCTATCATGTTTATTTTATGAAAAATACCTCTGAAATATACGCAGGGATCAGAAATAGTATTTGAATTTTAAAAAAAACCCTATCCTTGAAATTTGAACTTCTTCTTTTTGCAGCATGGTTGCTTACCATTTAATTTTGTTGTAATGTTAAAATAAATAAAAACAAAGCCGAATAAAATCACTCAGATATCGTACCTGGCAGTTTCCAGAGGAGGTATTTGTGAGTCCATACTGAGGATGCTGGGTTTGGATCGCGAAGTAAAAAAGAGAAAAAAAGGATTTTTCGCAACATTTTCTCCCTAATTGTGGACATTTTCCCAAAATAGGGTATGGAAAAAGGAATATTTTCAAATGTGAGAAAGGTAAGCTAAAACATTTTGACAAATAATCTCTCTGGTAGCATGCAGCCCATAAACTAGATCAAAGTTGTCATTTCATGGATTATTGATATCCACATAGTCTGAGGCTTCAGGAGCAAATGATGCTATATAGTTGTACAGAATTATTAAAGGGACTATTTTTGGAAAAAAGCATTGACACTACAGCCAGCTAATAGACTTAGTCACATTTCCAAAAGTTGTAAATTCAAGAATCACATTTAATAGCTTCCTTTAGGCTGCTAAACTGCAATCACGGACTTCCTGTTCTTCGTGCTGATATTTGTCTTGTCCCTGGAATTAGATAAGCAGCTTCCCAATATATTGCCTATTTGATAGCAAGGAAAGAGGTGGACCTTGAAGATGGGTTATTGCAAAGAGGCCCAAAGAACAGGAAATATGAATGACCTATGGGCTGTATCTTCTCATTCCAACCTTAAGATTCAAATATGCTGCTGATTTTGCCTTTTGGACTTCTGTGCCATCAGGTTTCGATGGTAACTGAAGCACAGGTGTAAAAGAGAAGATAATGTGGAGATAGGAAAAAGAATGCAACGATCTTCTATATAGCCATTTACCATGTGCATGTTGTAAAGCTGATACAAGATAGTGACTTCTGCTCTGGGGATTGCCAGATTCAGGGGAATACACAGCTGTTACATGGTAAATGAATACCTATGAATGTACCTGAGAAAGCAAGGAAGAGAGAATATGAAAGAGAGAAATTATCATAAATGGTGGAGAATTAAAAAATTGGTTGTGGTGGTTATTCTCACTTTCCTGAATATTAAATACAAAAGAATTGTTTTGAACCAACTATGAATAGATTCTGTTAAGGGGCTACTTAATAGTCTTCTGACTTCAGATCAGGGGTGGGCTGCTGGAGGATCGCAGGGGTTCAGAAGAACCTCTAGCTAAGATTCTGTGCAGTTGAGAGAACCCCCAAATCCCACTCCTGGCTGGCCCTGTCCACCCCGCCCCTCCCCTCCCAGGAGTCTCAACACAGCCCGTTTTGGATACAGGTAAGTGCAGGGTGCACACGGAGGCTCAGGGAGGGTGAAAAATGGGCCTAACGGAAATTTGGGAAGCTTGGAAACAGGCCAGTTTCCAGGCCTGCAGAGGGCCTCCTGAGCCTGGGGAGGCCATTTTCACCCTCATGGAGGCTCAAGGAAATCCTCTGAAGCCTGAGGAGGGCAAAAACGCCCCCCTCCTGCCGTGGTGCAGGAGGCTGACTAGGCCACGCCCACTATGGTCATGCCCATCCAGAAACCAGGCAGAGAACCCCTTGCTAAAATTTTTGAAGCCCACCCTTGCTTCAGATAGGAAGAAATTCGCTCAGAATTCAGTTGAAAGTGTATCCTTTGAAACCCAAGTATGCATGCATGCATGCATGCATTTATTTATTTATTTATTTATTTATTTATTTATTTATTCATTCATTCATTCATTCATTCATTCATTCATTCATTC
>JANHZT010000080.1:290863-309614 GCA_032468215.1 Stegonotus admiraltiensis
CTTCCTTCCTTCCTTCTTTCTTTCTTTCTCTTCACCATGCCTTCCAGGTGATAATACAACACAAAACTGATTGTAAGAGAAATTGGCATTTGGAGAAAGCCTACTTGAAATAGTTCTCACCTATTTTTGGCTAATTTTGCAATGTTTTATATGAATGGAAATACAGGTAGTATCTAGCATTCTTTTTAGTGACTGAAGTTATAACAGCACTGAAAAAAATGACTTATGACTGTTTTTCACGCTTACGGCCATTGCAACATCCCCATATTCATATAATCAAAATTTGGACCCTTGGCAACCCGGCATGTATTTATGATGGTTGTAGTGTCCCAGGATCATATGATCACTTTTTGTGACTTTCTGACAAGCAAAGCCATTGGGGAAGCCAGATTCATTTAACAGCCATGTTATTAACTTAACAATTGCAGTGATTCACTTAACAACTGTGGCAAGAGTGGTGGTAAAATGGAACAAAGCTAACTTAACAGCTGTCTTGCTTAGCAGCAGAAATTTTGGCCTCAGTTGTGGTCGTAAGTCAAGGACTACCTGTATGTAGTTTTCCATTTGCCTGATAGATGCAAGTGAGTAGCACCTGATCTAATTTTGCATTCTAGTCCCCTTATTCAGCTGCCACAACAGCTATGCTATTTGTGAACCTTGATTAATATAGAATAACTGAGCTTTTCTGCAGCTAATTCTTTCAGATGATTTCTATGGTAAATGAGTATAACGCTGAAAGTTATGGAGATCAAAGGCATTTCCTTGCATGGAAATGTGTACAGATTTCAACCTTCACATTTGTTGTCCAGAAAAATTAATTATCTAATGTATTATCATAGAATCTGAGAGTTGGAAGAGTCCACAGATGCTTCTTGCACAGTGCAGGATTAAGTACAGCATCTCTGGCAGATGACCATACAATTCCATTAGAAGACCCTGGAGCAAAAGAGAACTAACCATGTCTTGTGACACTCCACCATCTGACAGCTCCTACTGTCAGGAAGTTGTTTCATGACGTCTAGTCTGATTCAGTTTTCTATAGGTCTGTAACCCTTTGCTCTGATCCTGTCCTCTGGGACAAAAGAGAATAAGTTCATTCCCACTACATATATTTAAATGGTAATTATATTTCTCCATCATCAGCTTTTCTGTAAACATACCCAGATCCTTTTGTTGTTCCAATATAACTTGGTTTCCAGACCCTTTCCCAACTTGATTGCTTTTCTCTAAACTTACTCTAATTTGTTATGATTCTTTTTGAAATGGTGGTGCTCTGAATTGGATACACTATCATAAATATTGACCAAGGCAGAGTGGACTGGAACAATTACTTTCTATGAACTGGACTTTATGCTCTTGTTAATGCACCCCAATAGAGCATTTACTTTTTCATACTTGAATCATACTGTTAGTTTAGGTCAACAAGAATATCCAGATCATTTTACAGTATACCAAACAAGCTCCCACCTTATACGTAATGGCTTACTTTTATATTGTATATATATATCCAAATGCAGAAGTTTACATTTCTTTACATTTTATTTCTTTCCCATTATATACATACATATCTCTCTAAAATGCAGCTGGAATCTTTTGAATCTTCTTTTTTCCCCCATCTAAATATTAACTACTGTTCCCAGCTTTTTACCTAATCTGCATATTATTTAAGTGTCTTTAAGTGTCTTCTCAACTCACTCATTCCTCCAAGTCATTCATAAAAGTGTTGAATAGCACAAAATCTAGTGGCACTCCATTCAGTATTTCCCCCTAAACTGAAGTGGAGCCATTAATGAGCACTTTGAATGCAGCCACTCAGCCAATTGTAAATTCGTCTACAGTAATAACTTGTAGCCCAGGAGAATATTATGAGGCATTTTGTCAGAAGATTTGCTGAGGTCCAGGTAAACCATATTTACTCATAAGTTTTTCAAAGAGGGAAATAAGGTCAGTGTGACACAACTTATTTTTCAATAAGCACATGCTTTTGTTAATTGTTGCAGGGATCATACACATGCTGCTTGATAATCTGTTCAAAGGCCTTGCCCGGTATAGACATCAACAGCTCTGTAGTTTCTTGAGTCCTCCTCCTTTTCTTTTTTTACCCCTCCTTTTTTTTTACTTTGACTAGGTGGCTCAGAGGCTAAGACACTGAGCTTGTTGATCAGAAAGTTTGGCAGTTCAGTGGTTCGAATCCCTAGTACAGGTCTCCTGCATGAGCAGGGGGTTGGACTAGATGACCTCCAAGGTCCCTTCCAACTCTGTTACGGTTACTTACTTTTCCTTTTTGAAGATGGAGATTACATTTGCTATCCTCCAATCTTCTGGGACTTTGCCAATCGTCCAGAGGTTGGAAGAAATTACCAAGAACAATTTTGCAATAATCTCAGCTAATGCTCCTTTGGTACCTTGGGGTATAATCCATCTGGCTCTGGACATCTGAAATCGTTTAAATTGAGTTAAGTTATTAACTCTGCTATTCTGTCCTTGGCTATCCTAAGTCACAGTTCCCTCAGTGGTATAACAATGACCTGCTAAGGTTCCTGTTCTTTCTTGAGAAAAGAAAAAATGCAACATAGGACTTTAAAAACTCTGCCTTCTCTGCATCATCCATTACCAATTCATTTTTCATAACAATAGATCTACAATCTCTTTGGCCTTCCTTCTATTTCTAATGTAGCTTTTTGTTGTTTTGGGATCTCCCATTAACCTCAGCACTTTCTATGTTCAGCCTTTCTAAATTTGCTTCAACAACCTCTGGAAAATGAAGTACATAATGCCTCTTTCCTAATTCTTCCTGATTCTGAGATGCAAATGCAAGGCTTACTATGGGATTAGCAACCTTATTCCACCATGAAAATGCGGCCACACTTGTTTACTGGGGGAGTTGAAATTAAATAATCACAGTTGCTGGTTCTGATGTAAGACTATACCAGAGGTTAATTTGACTATTAAATGTGGTTTTGAATGTTTTTTATGGTCATGTTTTCCCTGGATTTTTAGTTGATGTAATGTTCAAACTTTAAAGATTTCATAAAGCCTTTCCTTTTTTTGTAATTAACACTGTCACCAGTTATTGCAGCAATCAATTTTATCTAGCGAAAGTCTGCAGGTGGAAGACTTTTCTTATTACTGTAGTACAAGCTTTGGATCCTGTGTAGAACTTTTCCAGTTCCTGTCCCTCTCCCTGCCTTTCCTACGTTCAAGCTAACTCTGCATATGTTCTTTATAACTATTAATGCATATATCATGTTTTTGTTTACTTTCCTATTTTTTTTCTCCAATTCAGCATACTGGTATCAAATGATATTGCCTCCTAATTTTGATGAGTCAAAAAAGTATCCCTTGCTCATTGATGTGTAAGTCAAACTGCCCTTTTACCTTTATTTATTTATGCTTAATTCATGTTACCAATTATGTTTATATTTATGTATTGTCTGCCTAATGCTTCATGGATGCTGTACAAAGATTTAAAAAGCAAGAGAGGTTTAGTAAAACTGGTTTAATCAGGCCTCAGTTCTGAATGCTGCAGATTGCTCCCCTGAGAAGCAGCTTGGCTGCAGGCAGTTCAGGGAGATGCAAGCCATCGTTCAGTAGGCTGATGGCCCATTTCTTCCACCCAGAAGGCATTGTTGCTAATAAATTACTGTTGAGGAAGAGGAGGAACTTATTGGCATCTGGTTTCATATTCTCTCAGAGGGCTGTGATTCAGTCATCAGATAAATACAAGCAATATCTTTGCAGTAGTAAGATTAGAAGAAAAAGACTAGCCAGGATAACAACAGATTTCTAAGAAATTTCATTGACAAACATTTAAGACTTTAATGTGCTTCAAGACTTATTGCCTTTATTAAAAGAGTTTGGTTTGGCTGTTCCTCTGCAAATTATCAAAGTGACAATTAATTTATGATATAGAAAAGCATCGTGGTTCTGAAATAGGGTTATCAGATATAGGTTATAAAAAGCCAAACCATTGTTATAGAGCAGTAAAGAGTTTTCTGAGTTTCACTCGTGCCACCTAGTGGTTGTTCAGAAACTGCAGTGATCATTAAGAGTGCCCTGTTCTGAATAAGTCACAGTGATGATGTTAAGAGGCAAACCTAACTTTTACACATATATGCCTCAGAAACAAATGCATAAGCCTTAGTAATTGCATCATGCCACATATTTTGACAATCGCTCAAAAAGTCTTGCCTTCATTGCCTTCGAGTATTCCCAGCTGTTCCAACCAATGAGATACAGACAGTCCTCACTTAATGACCACAACTGAGTCTGGAATTTCCATCATCGGTTGTTGCAGTCATTAAGCAGGACACCATGTGACTTGACTTGATTTTATGTCTGTTTTTATGACAACCATAAAGTGAATCATCATTAAGCGAATCATGTGGTCATTAAGCAAATCCATTCTCCCAAATGGGCTTAAATCTTGACTTGTATTGCTGAGCCTATTTAAATAAACTGGTATACTCTAGGTCAGGACTACTGTACAGTTTGCAGTTAAATAAAAACAATGGCCAAAGGATAGCTACCATTAGAAAAATGTGGATAAGACCATTGTACCATATACATACATCTTTACTGAACCCGACCCTGCAAATATAATATAGAAATAAACAAGGCACATTTCCTGGATCCTGAACATATGCTGTTGATGCTATTCCTCCCTCACACTCCTCTGCACATATTAAAGGATCTGCATTAATTATCTTCTTCCTGTAATCTGCAAATTATAGAAATTTGCTTTTTATAGTAAATAAAATGCAAATATTCTATATTTGGTGAAAATTGGTTGTGCAAGGAATGTAGCATACAATAGTTACAAGCATTTAGTTTCTTTTTGTCCTATTAATTCATATTTTAAACATAATATATAATAATCATTAGAATTATTAATCATTTCACTAATTAAAATTTCACTGAGCGATAATCAAAGGCTTATTAAAATTCTGAACAGCAAAAGTGGATCTTGGTACACCATTTACATTTATTGAAGATTAGCATTTAGGTTTTAGGATAGTATGCCAGGGGATGTGAACATGACCATGATTTGTAGATTATCTGTTTTGAATTATGTACATTCTTCAGATGATATATAATTAGCCTTCAGTTCTATTGCGAGAGGAAAAAAACAGACCCTTCATTTTTGCACTTGATCACTTTATTAAAAAGTAGGGCAGTGAAAAACATTGAAAGAGGAGTTTGCAGTTTTTGTTAACAATAGTAAAGTAGGCATCCTCAAAGCATTAAAGCAGCTGCATCTTTTCAGAAGTGTAACTGCCTTGAAGGCTGACCCAGTGATGAAATGCAACTTTTTTTACTACCGGTTCTGTGGGCATGGCTTGGTGGGCTTGGCATGGCTTGGTGGGCATGGCAGGGGAAGGATACTGCAAAATCCCCATTCTCTCCCCACTCCTGGGCAAAGGATATTGCAAAATCTCCATTCCCTCCCCACTCTGGGGCCAGCAGAGGTGGTATTTGCCGGTTCTCCAAACTACTCAAAATTTCCACTACCGGTTCTCTGAAGTGCTCAAAATTTCCGCTACCGGTTCTCCAGAACCTGTCAGAACCTGCTGGAATTCACCCCTGGGCTGACCACAGTGTTTGTACATGAACTGTATATGCAGGTACAGATTCTTTGTCGCATTAGTCCCAGAGTACACACAGTACCAAGGACAGGCTTTGAAACAACCATGCAATCCTTCTGCAGGATGCAGCTGCTTTAATACATTGAAAAGGATATTATGGTTCCTCATTCTGAAGAAGCTTTTCTGATCTTCACCACATAGCTGCCATCTTGCACCTGATCTGGCATCAACAAAGGGACTTCCATTTGGGGAGGTATAATTGGGCAACTAATTAAGAGTGTTTGCTCTTCATATATTCCAGAAACGTTAATATCGTCAGATAAGACTATGCAATGAGGAAATGAACAAGCAACTGTGTGGCCCATGGCTGTAAGTGCTGTAGGAGCCCCAGTAGCTCTAGGCAAAAGCAGTAGTCTCATGCAACAGCTCAAAAGCCACTAATTATGTTTGCTGGGGCTTTGATGCAAGACTTGATTGGTATTTGAATGTTTTGGATAAGGCAGTAATCTGTTAGCAAATGTCACAATGTCAAACAATATTTGGAAAATGAATAATTGAGGATCCATAATACCTTCCATTATGGAAAAAAGCAAAAAGGTGTGAGACATCGCGACATTCCTGCAATGAAGCAAGAACAAATGCTTACAGCTTAAGCTCAATTTTGCTGTATTTGCACAAAGGCCCAGAGTGAGAGTTGGAATGTAGAAAATATAGATTGAAACTATCTCTATGGGCAGTTGTTTCAATAGGACTGAGTCATGAACATTTAATGTTATTTGAGATTTCTTCCAGGAGCTTCATGATAATCTTCAACTTCACAATAAATTAAATTAGATTGGTCCAAAGTTACTCATTGTGTTTCATGAGAGAATGGGGATTGCTGACTTCCTGTTGGAGATGCTCTAAGTTCTGTAGCAACCATAATGGAATAAAGTTTTAAAAAACAGCTCATTATTTCAAAAGACGAAGATGGAAATAATTCAATGGAGAGAGTTCAATAGAAGTTAAAATCCTACCATAGAGTTCATATACTGATTATGCCAGAAAAATATCATATGATTCAGTCTCATTTCTTATCATTTTGTGCTTCAATTAAATTTTCTTTATATAGAGTCTTCTTTGTAAATACCATTCTTATTAGAATATATTAATTTTAACCTAAATTGCTGTCTATATTGCTTCTTTTGAATTTCCAGCCATATATGTGTATAGCGAAATAAGCATTCAACACAACTAAAGCCAGACAAATAATAAGAAAATACAAAACCCAGCATACCATCAGGATATATTTCATGGGTTCTCTTGTTACAGTGTTTGTGGCAAACTCAGATGAAGAGCAGGCAGCTGGACATTTTGTGTTCCAACCAAATTCCCTGTTTATATAAGAATTTGGGAAATGCAGAACAAATAGAGCACGGCATGGATCAAGTCAACCAACTTTCTTTCCACAGATATGCAGGACCTTGTAGTCAGAAAGCAGATGCTGCCTTCCGGATCAACTGGTCTACGTATCTGGCAAGCTCCGAAGGGATTATTGTGGCTAGCTTCGATGGTAGAGGAAGCGGCTTTCAAGGAGATAAAATTTTGCATGCAATATACCGAAGACTGGGAACCTATGAAGTTGAAGATCAGATCTCAGCAGCCAAGTATGTTTGTGCCTTGTTGCCTTAGTTAGGATGGTTAATATCTTAACTGGATTAACTGGAAACTGAGTGTTTCTCCTTGCAGAATTTTGTAGGCTTGGTTTTCTTTGTTTCTCATTTTTTCTGTTTATTAACTTTTATCATCCCCTCTGTATATTAATATAAATTTTGGGTTTATTATTTTAAAAAATCCAAACTTACATTAATTTTTTTTTAATCTAATACACAGTTTTTGCAAACAGTTGTCATATAACATAGTTAATTACTGTATTTGCATGATATAAACATTTTGTGCAGGCCTTTCCTTAATGTTCCTTACTTTTTTGATTGATGAATTGGACTGTAACTTTCAGAGAAATGAATTTTAATGGGTAGTTGAGTTAAGATGCATATATTAGTTTGAAAATGAAAATTTGATTAACACAAATACATTAATTTCTCTTCTATTTCTAACCCAAGTAGCCTTCTTTCTATTTCCTTTGTTCCTTATTGGTAATCCAATTATTTAAAAAAAGTGGAATAGAAAAAAACTTGTTTGCAAATAAGTATTGAATATTAATATTTATGTATTACATTTTAATACGCGTATTCTCCAAGGAGCAAGATGGGTGGGGAAAAGGAAGTGTTGCAAAGAAGAATAAGATAAGATTTTTTTTGAATGTGTGCACTTTTCTGTTATTAATTAGGCTGTTTTCTGAAATGAGCTTTGTTGATAAGGACAGAATGGCTATTTGGGGCTGGGTAAGTATTAAAGTATTAATTGTTTTGTTCAGATGTAAATATTCTGCTGCTAGTGAGAAAAGGTGTTTCATTTGAATACACATTGTGAGAAATTGCTGTTTGTGGAGTCACAGGAGATGTTCTTTACAAGATACTCCTCTATATTTTAGTTGGACCTTTTTCTAAGTAGAGAAATGTTTCCATTCAAAACCTGAATTATTGCTTCTATTTATCTCTCCCATCTTTATGCCATCTGATGGACTATTCAGATACACAGAAACTGGAACAGCTGGGACAATGCCTTGATCCAGCAAGACTCTTTTTCTACATTCTCACATTCTCTAGTGGCCACAATAACTATGTGGCTGGGTTCATACCTTGCATTAAGCCATGAGTTACTTATTCAAAGTTTATTGAGTAAACCATAGTTAGATAGGTTCATACACTACATTAAGCCATAAAGCATAGTGTGCAAACTTTAATTGCTTGTTCACATACAAGCAAACTGCATTGTGTTTTACACTGAATCTATCTATGAATCTCTTCTGTGTCCTCTTCTGTGTTTCTAGTGTAGGTTGGCTTCTATATAAAGTAGTAGGAAATTTATTATTTATTATTTTATTATTATTTATTTATTTGTCAAGCATATATAAGATAAAAGGTAAAAGTATAAATATAATTTGAATACATGAAATGGATACGAATAAAAGGGAACATTAGGACAGGGACAGCAGGCACGCTGGTGCTCTTATGCACGCCCCTTACACACCTCTTAGGAATGGGGTGAGGTCAACAGTAGACAGCTTAAGGTTAAAGTTTTAGGGGTTTGGGGAAGAAACCACAGAGTTAGGTAGTGCATTCCAGGCATTGACCACTCTGTTACTGAAGTCATATTTTCTGCAATCGAGATTGTAGCGGTTTACCTTGAGTTTGTATCTATTATTTGCTCATGTATTGTTGTGGTTGAAGCTGAAGTAGTCATTGACAGGTAGGACATTGTGGCAGATAGTACAGATAGATACTACGCTTAGATCAGACTGAGGTCAGCGTAGTTCTAAGTTGTCTAAGCCCAAAATTTGAAGTCTGGTAGCTTAAGGTATTTTATTGTGAGTAGAGGAATGGAGGACTCTTCTCATAAAATATCTCTAGATTCTCTCAATTGTATTTATGCAGTGCGGGTTCCAGACAGATGAGCTGTATTTGAGAATTGGTCTAGCAAATGTTTTGTATGCTCTAGTTAGAAGTACAATATTACCAGACAAGAAGCTACGCAATATTGTTACAGTGGGCTCTGGCACTTAGATCTTTAGAAATGACTACTCCAAGGTCCTTAACAGAGGGAGGATCATCTACAAGGTTGGATTGTATTTTAAATCGATTGAGTCAACTTTCCATGTTTAGCTTATCCCCACATTTATACCAACAACACCATTGTGGGCCCCAACAAGTACACATACACAATCAGAGATGCCTTCACATGCTGGTCCTCTAATGTGATATGCACCAGCATCTGCCCCTTTGGACTCTATCTACATAGCACAAAGTTTGCACATATACTGAAGAATTCATGGACACAAGTTTGACATCAGGAGTCAAAATAAGGTCAAAATAATAGAGAGCACTTCAGCCTCCTAGGACACTCATTGCAGACCTTAAAATGATCATCTTTGGGGGGGGGAGAGAACCACTCTTAAGTGAAAGATTGTTGCACTCACATGCATCAAATGGTTTCAGGCTATCTCAAAAAATCTCAGCAAACACAGTGTTTCGTATTAACACATTAAAGTTGACAATCGATCGAATTATTACTTGTAATCTGTCATATGTAACCTGTATCTGCAATAAGCAATCTAAATTCCCCTCTCCCAGCATCATCACAATTTAACTCCTACGTCAGTTTTGTTGTTGTTAGTTGCGAAGTTGTGTCCAACCCATCGCGATGCCATGGACAACATTCCTCCAGGTCTTCCTGTCCTCTACCATCCTCTGGAGTCCATTTAAGATCACACCTACTACTTCAGTGATTGCATCCAGCCACCTCACTCTCTCTACATCAGTTACTTAGTTAGTTAATTAATTAAAAACATTTATATAGCCACCCTTCATATAATCAACTCTGGGCAGCTAACTAAATCAAAGTTTTAGTTATGAAGAAGTGAATTGTTGCTAACAAAATGTCTGCCTTTTAGTAAAAGTTGTTAATTAGAACAGAAATGACCAGACTCCTCCTGATTCAGGTTAGCCTGAGTTGCATGTCAAGTTGGCAGCTATATAAAATGAAGGAGAACATGTGACTATGTCTCATTCTCCCTAACCCGACCTAGAGATGCCTCTTTTTGAAACAAAGCCTAATGGGGCTCCCTTTATACACCTTTATACAAAGGTACTATACAGGTTTTACAAAGGGTTTTATTACCCCAAAACAAGTCTTGCCTCATTACTCGGCAAACTAAGTTCCAAGCAAAGCTATCCTTTAACACCCACGCACACACATACATACACACTCTTTGTGTATCCCTCTTGGTCTGTTTGAAATAATAATGTTTCTTTTCTCTCAGTCTTATGGAGGCTATGTAACTTCCATGGTCCTCGGAGCCGAAAGTGGTGTGTTCAAGTGCGGAATAGCTGTGGCACCTGTCTCACGCTGGCAATATTATGGTATGTGTTTATTTATTCACAATAAAGTAGGAAGATCCTTTGTCAAGTACCACAGAAGTCATACTGGGAAATGGTATAAAGTATGAATAGTTGGGTACATAATTCTCCCACATGAAATTATCATTTGGTTTGCCTTCCTGAACTCACGTGAGGTATTGCACACTGTCCCTAGATTAATAATTTTTTTCCCCTACTGGAAACTTGGATTTGAAAGGAAGATAATCTGCTTAACCTTTAAATGGCACAAAATTACTTAATATTTGAAATTTTACTATAATGCAAATGTCTGCATTTGCATTCCTCAAAAGTGCCATGTGTTCCAAAGTGTGGAGGGATCATTTCTGAATGTCATAGAATTTGTTGGCACTGCTACCAACTTCCTTTATATTACAATGAGCTCTGGAAAGAAGGGTCATAATTTTAATCATTTATTAGAATATTTACCAATTAAATGATACTGCTGATTGCCTCTTATGTATATTAAAGTATGTATCAAACACTTATTATTAGTTTGCTCGATGTTCTAAAAACTCCCAAAAGGGAATTTTGAACATTAAAGCTGTATATTTCTACCTCATATTGTAATTCTAATTATGAGTTGATTTGGGTAAGCTTTGTGATGGCTTCTGCTTTTCATTGGGGCTATGAGAAAACCTGATTTGGCTAAATTTGCTGAAAGTCAGAAAGGATGACATTTGTGTTATTAAGCCCCTCTTTTCATGTTTTCCTTTTGCATATCAGTGCTAACTTCTTTTGTCCTACCTTCAATGGTTAAATTTTACTGTTTGGTTTTTAAAAAATAATTATGTATTAGAATATGCATAATTATTCATAGATTTCTCTCATTGCAAATGGGTACGCTATCTCCAGAAAAATCATAGTTTTGTTCTATATTTTGAAATGTTATAGAAATTTGTTTATCAAGAGGCAATACTCTATGACATGCTTATATACCCTGTTTTCCCCAAAATAAGACATTACCAATAAGGCCAAGCACTTATTTCAGGGTTCAAAAAACTATAAGACAGGGTCTTATTTTCGGGGAGCAATCTCAGTAGGCAACAATCTCTTTTAAATGATTTCCAGTATGCCAACTGCAGAGTTTTGGAGTATTTATTTTTAAGTATCTTTCCTTTCATCAAGGAGCTCAAGGCAGCAAATATGGTCGCTCTTCCACTTTTCCTTTGCTGGAAGCCTGCAAAGTGGCTAGATATTTGAAATAGTATTATGCTTTCAGATGCCTCCTAATTTATCAGAACATTCTCCATCTTCTTTGTGCATTTTCTTGCTCTGGAGAAAGGAAAATCTCCTTCCTATTAGTTGGTGGACTTGCTTCTACTGATGGAAGGACAAAGTTGGATTCCACCTAGTGAGTAGTACAGGCTCTACCAATGTTCTATATGGCTGACTCAGAATTTAAACCTGGGTCTAGTCATTCACAAGTCTTATCTGGAGTTTCCCAAACTGTGAAGTATACATTCCTTGGGGAGGTGCAGATAGAGTCCAGGAGAGGTATGAAAAACCCTTTGGTTAATAAATCCACATTTCCCAAAGTTTCATTTTATTGCTTTCATTGTTCAGTTGTGTTCATTTTGGTGTTTGAATTTTTAGGGGTGATGTGTACATTAAGGTTACATTAAAGGGAGGTAGAAGGGATGTGGTGGCTCAGTGGCTAAGATGCTGAGCTTGTCAATCAAAAGGTTGACAGTTCAGCAGTTCAAATCCCTAATGCCGCATAACAGGGTGAGCTCCCGTTACTTGTCCCAGCTTCTGCAGTTTAAACCTAGCAGTTCGAAAGCATGTAAAAAATGCAAGTAGAAAAATAGGGACCACCTTTAGTGGGAAGGTAACAGCGTTCTGTGCACCTTTGGTGTTTAGTCATGCCGGCCACATGATCCCAGAAACGTCTTCGGTCAGCGCTGGCCCTGGCTTTGAAATGGAGTTTAGCACCGCCCCCTAGAATCTGGAAAGACTAGCGTATATGTGCGAGGAGAACTTTTACCTTTACCTTAAAGGGAGGTATGGCAAAAAGTTTGGGAACCTCTTATCTAAGACCTTAACTACCACTTTAAACTAGAATTGGGTAAGGTACAGCTATTCTCAATTACATAGGGTCTGGCTAAGGGTCTGGGGAGACTGAGAAATCATCTAGTTCTTTATGGTTATGAGCGAGGTACCCGAGGGAATGCCCAAAAACTTCATAGCACAACACACACACTGCCAGAATCTCTTTGTTTGGGTTTTTTTTTTAAATGCTTAAAATGAAATAAACAAACAATATGCGGGGTGGGGTGGGGTGGGGTGGGGGGAATCAAGAAATAATCAATGATTTATTTTGATGGTTTGATGACCCTAAAAGAAATAGCCCTGTTTTGATAGCATCCTTAGTTTATTGCAGTTCAGCCAGGGAAACAGACTTAGTAAAACTTCCATTTTCTTTCCAGTTGATGAGAGAATAATATTACTTTGGCATAAGGTTGCTGAGAATAATTAATAATGCTGTTGCTATGGACAACTGCATACTGAATATTTAAAAATGTGATTATCTACAGTGCCTATTATTAAGAAAACAGTAAATTTGGGGGGAAACATAGCACAATAAAGCATTCACTATCTTGGTAAATAGATGCCAATGAACACCAGAGTCAAATAAGCAAGCATACCCTTTAGATATTGCATAATGTCTTCTTTATGTGCTCCACTCCATCCTAGATTCTATATATACTGAACGCTACATGGGTATGCCTGAAAAAAATGATAACCTGAATTTCTATGAGGTAAGAAAATGTCATTCACTTTTTACTGTACAAAAATAAAACAGTGCAAGCTGAATCTCACTCAGCCTGACTTCCACTCACATACTCCTTTCTCCTCTGCACTTCTACCGTAAACTTTGGATCACACTCACACACACCAAGTCCTACAGAACATGTGGGGCACATGAGAAGCAAGCTATGATAGCAGTTCCCCCCCCTTCCTATCCTTCTTATAGAGAAGTGGTTATATGGTAATTTATTTAGGCCATCAGAAGCAATAGTTGTTCTAGGTGAAGAATATTCTAACAGTTTCTGTTGAGTGTTGCTAATATATTCCAGATGTTTCCTAAATTATTTACAGTGTTTTGCTATACTGTAGAGGTTAGGTGACTGCATTTGTTTGGAATATGGATTCCATCTGTTCTTTATCAGAATATAAATATTTATAAATAACTTTTACTAAACTGTTTCTTTTATTAGGGAAATGAATTTGGTATGCTATTTGAGATACCCTTGTGTAGAGATTTGGGTTCTGTAGACATGCCCTCTAACATCTCTGTGTTGCAATAATATAGGCAACCATTAGATGGCAGCAAATTGTACTTTGAGGTTTTTAGTGTAATCTGAATACTATTTGCAACCCAGAGATTATAATCCTATTTAACATTGCATCACTTGGCACATTTATCACGAGAATGTGGTTGCATGGATCTGACCAGACACTTATGAAAACATCTTTTCCTTCCCTCTTTCTTAATCTGTGTCATTTCTTCACTAAAACCGATTTAGGCATTGAATTTGTTTTTTGACTTTTGGAATTTGCACTGCAATTGAAATGATGATAGTGAGGTATTAGCCTGAGATAATTTAAGGTGACATTGCTCTGCTAACATTGCTCTTAAACAAGCACATCTGCCAATATATCTGCTATTGCAGCGTCATTACATGCCAATGCATATCTGTAAATTTTGTGCTCAAGTATGTTGTGTGCATGTTTCTGTTTCTTCAATATCACGTTTATGATGCCTTTGCTCCAAAAAGAACTTTATAGTAAATTATGATTCTACCTAAGCATTCTGTTTCTATTTTTTCCATTACATCATAATAAAAATTCATGCACTCTGACACATCCACAGTGTTTGAACACCTGTTGAAGTGTGTAGAAACTAAGTAGAAAGGAACATACTGAGGGTGTACATTTGATAAGGAGATCTAAAATGGGTGGAAGATATCTTGTTTTGAAATAGAAATAGACATGGAATTGAATTGAAATAACACACTGAGCACATTGTCACAAAACCCACTGTGGGCAAAGGGAGAAAAAAATTGCTAAGTTATCCTCTCTCTACTCCAGTTGCTACTTGATGAAGTAGCAGCCATGTAACAAATGCTGCTACTGGGTATCTGCTGTTCAGGTTTAATGAGGGAACAGGGAAGAGTGAATTATGGAGAAAAAGCTTATGTTTCTAATAAATAAAAGCCATAATCATAAATTGAGATCTTAACAACCAGATAATTTTGTTTTTGTGCTTAAAATCCTAAAATGGGCAGCCATACAAATCTTTTAAATAAATAAATCTGAAATTTGAAGTTTGGTTTAGTGGTTATGGCCCTGAACTAGAAACTCATGAGTTCTACTCCCACCTTTAGCACAAAGCCAACTGGAGACCTTGGGCTAGTGATTTTTTGTTTATGTTTTATTTATACACTTTTTTTTGGTATACATAAAAACTCAATATTCACATTGACAGTGTGTTGTCTGGGTACAACTGATTTTGAGTAATAATAACAAAAATTTGTATGTTGCTATTTATAACAATTATCATCAGAACATATTAATAATTTTTACTTATCCTTAATTATTCACCTTATATTATTTAATTAAACATTATTTTCAATTTTAAGTTTCTAACTTCTGCTTCTATTTTTGAGCCATTGATAGAATGTCTCCCATGTTAAAAAATATTCTGTTTCCTCCTTGTCCTTAATTTTCATTGTCGATCTATCCATCTCGACACATTCTAATTTTATTTTTATTACACTTTCCACTGTGGGAATATCTTCATTTTTCCAATTTTGTGCAAATACAATTCTTGCTGCTGTTAAAACATGTAAAATTAAGTATGTGTTTCCTTTATTGTATTTTGCTGGCAATATACCTAACAAAAACAATTCTGGTTTTAAATCTGTTTGTTGTTTTGTCATTTCTCCTAGCCATATTCGTATTTTTATCCAATATTTTTTAGCCTTTGGACACATCCACCACATGTGGTAATAAGAGTCCGGTAACTGATTACATTTCCAACATTTGGCGGACATGTTTTTAAACATTTTTGCCATTCTTGCTGGTGGCAAATGCCACCTATAAATGCCACCTATTTTGTATAAATTTTCTTTATAAGCTGTTGACATCAATTTATAATTTCTAGTCGCTTTCTATTAGCCCTAGGATGGAGGTCTTGGCAAGCCACTCTAAAAACAAAACCTTGCAAAGAAAAGTGCATAGGCTTGGGGTCACCTGGAGTAAAAAAACTGGCTCAAAGATATACCCTACAAACAAACCCCAACCCTTAAAAACCCAAGTTGGGCAACTGTACAAATCTATTAAATAAATTAACTTGGAGTTCTACAGATTCACCTATTCAGGTCTCAATTTCCAATACTGCTGAAACCTAGAAGAGGGCAGCCCCGTTCATTCACTCTAGGCTGCCTCACAAAATAGTTAGGATAGAATGAGATCATCTCAGGTGGCCTGAATCTTGTTTGTGGGTAGGTCCAAATGAGTTAGTCAGTTTTGCCCTTCAGATCTACACATCCTAGATAGGAAATATCTAGGAAACTGCCATTATGATGTCATTATGCAGGGAGCATGGTGGCCTAGCAGTTAAGAAGCTAGACTTGTCAACTGGAAGGTTGGCCTTTTGAGACACAAGTACCGCATGATGATGGGGGGGCTCCCATTCCTGCCCCAGCTCTTGCCCAACTAGCAGTTCAAAGGCATGGAACTGGGAGTCCCAAAGGTGCTTTTTTTCAAGAGGCAACTGGACTTTCTTCTTTTTTCTTTGATGACATTTTGCTTCTCATCCAAGAAGCTTCTTCAGCTCTGACTGGATGGTCGGGAATGGAAGGATTTATACTCCTTGCAGACAGTTGGTCATTTGCACTCTTTTAGAGAATCATTGAGGCCACTTGGAGGCTTATCTGTGTCTTCAGAGTCACCTGAGTAGTGCAAATAGGTGTGGAGCCTTCTTGATTGCAGGATGTTTTCTGTCCTGTGTCTCCTCACTGTTAAAGGCAGGCGCAGACTGTTGGGGATGAGTCTGTGCTGTCTGCATCTCAAACTGAAGTGCAAATGGTTCCTGTAGTTTGCAATTTTTCTGGAAATCCATTCATACTCCTACACGATTTGAAGGTATTCACCCCAAAGTGCACAACTAAAAGTCTATAGAGATTCTCAATCATCCAGGTCATAGTTGTCTCAAAGGTGCTTTTTCAGTTGGCAACTCAACTTTCTTGTCTAAAACAACAACAACAAGAGAATCCAGTTGCCTCCTGAAAAAGCACGTTTGAGACAACCATGACCTGGATGATTGAGAATCTCCATAGGCTTTTAGCTATCTAAAAGTCAACTGAGAATCTCCATGGACATGGAACTAGGAGTAGATAAATAGGTACTACTTTGGTGGGAAGATAACAATGTTCTGTGCACCTCATGCTGGCCATATGACTATGGAAATGTCTTCAGACTACGCTGGCTCCCTCAGCTATGAAATGGAGATGAGCTCCACCCCTTAGAGGCAGATACCACTGGACAGGGGAAAGCTTAACTTTTTAAAAATGTCGCTATAGAATTCTACAATCTGACTGCTCTTGCCTACATCTTTCTGGCTACCACCCCTCAGAGATAGTACTCCAAGTACTGCAACCTAAAAAAAAGGCAAAGAAAAGGACATTCAAAACAATTGATGGGGTGCAACTAGCGATGAAATGTATATCGTGGTGTAAAACGTGCAGCTTGTACTTGAAGGTCCTCATTTACTGTAGTCGCCTATGGCTGTCTCTAAAAAGCAAAACAAAAAGCTTGGTGTGAAGATGAGAAAGAAAAAGAATGATGGGTGAAGTGTTGAAAGTCATACATAATGTAAAAAATAAAAATAAAAAACAGTCTTTCCCCCCGCCCCCTCCCCTTAGCAGGAGGAAAATCATGGCATGAAAGAACATGTGGGAAAATTTGGGACTAGCAAAAAAAAGAACTTGTTTACACATTCATAATTAATTGTTGGAACTCCCTGCCCTCGGTGCTGTTCCCTGTTGTTGTTTTTTAAATGGCTTTCAAACTTTTGAGCACTACTTGTTTTAAAAGCTACCTCCTGAGTCATAGATAGGCTACTTTTAAATAGGGATCAAATGTAGGCAGCAGCTATTAACTCCATGTCCTCTTTGTGACTTTCCTTCAAGCAGTTGAATCAAAGGTCTTTGTGAGGTACATTTGGCCTGATCCTGTCCAGGAAGAGTTCTTCCATTGTTTTTATCAAGTTATGAAAGAAATTGTTACAGTCTCCGGGGGGAAAACTCTGGAGTCTCAGTTTGGCCATTCCGTGACTTACTGCCCTTCTTTCAGCTCTATGAGAGATTTAAACTTAAAAAGTTGTCTCGGTTTTCAGTAAAACTTTCTAATTTAAGTACAACTATGGTTATGAAATCTTTATTCTACCCTACCCATCCATGGTTGCTATATTTTGGGAAGAAAGTTGCTTGCTGAATAACTTCGGGTTCTAATAAGTCACTTTGTAGAGTAGCAGATCCATAAAGCCCTTATGGAATTAGGAGTCTCTTAACTTTCTACAGATTGAAATGTTAGTGCTCTGGGTGCACTGTGTCACTCTACAGCTTCACAGCACAGATGGCTCCAGAGGACTGTGTAATCTTTCTTTTTGCCAGGAGTCGACTTCTCTTGGCACGGCATTCATTGCTGGCAGTGTCCACGTTGAAACTGCCAGTACCCAAAAGCTAAAGGTTTCCAGTGTGTTACTCAGAGGATTAAATTGGAGAATTTGAAAGTTAGGGAGAGATGGAGATATGGAAGAGAGACTTATTGTGAATCCCCTAAGGGAAGAAATGTTTAATTCAGTTCATGTTATAAGTAGAAAGGAACAAAAATCTTTTTGGTTTAAGATATTATTTAGAGTAGATTTCTCCCTTTTCAGTGGCCCAAGTTTTCTTCTTATTGTGGAACAATGTTTTCACCCATTCCTGTCTACAAAAAACATTAAAAAACCCACCTCAGAATATCCTCACTTTCAATGATCCTGGTATTTCCTTCCTTCCTTCCTTCCTTCCTTCCTTCCTTCCTTCCTTCCTTCCTTCCTTCCTTCCTTCCTTCCTTCCT
>JANHZT010000080.1:329426-340644 GCA_032468215.1 Stegonotus admiraltiensis
GCTGGGAACGATGGAGGGCAAAAGAAGAAGGGGACGGCAGAGAACGAGGTGGCTGGATGGAGTCACTGAAGTAGTCGGCGGGAGCTTAAATGGACTCCAGGGGATGGTAGAGGACAGGAAGGCCTGGAGAAACATTGTCCATGGGATCACAATGGGCCGGACACGACTTTGCAACTAACAACAACAACAGAAAAGAAAAGGAAGCATTTATTTATTTGAATATTTCTTCACTAAAAACTTGTTTGGAGCTTTCTTCATCTGGTCCTGCAGGAACCTACACATGAATATAATATAACTTACACTTAGAATATTGCATCCAGATATAAAAATGTTGAGACTCTAGAAAGAGTATAGAGAAGAACAACAAAGATGATTAGGGGACTGGAGGCCAAAAAGGATGAAGAACGGTTGCAGGAATTTGGTATTTCTAGTCTAATGAAAAGAAGGACTAGGGGTGACTTGACAGTAGTGTTCCAATATTTCCAATGTTTCATCTAGCTGGGCTGGCCTAATCCCATCTCTCGCTTTTATTTGTAATTTGATTTTAATTGGGGTGTTTTTAAATTGCGGGCCAAAATTGTTTAATTGTCTTTTAATTGATTTTTAATTTTTGTATGCTTGGTTTTATTCTGGCTGTTCACCGCCCTGAGTCCTTTTGCCTCCCAGCTGATCATCAGAGCTACCGGTTCGCCTGAACCGGTCCAAACTCTGATTACTTGTCTCCCTCCACTCCCTTCCCTCCTGCTTTCCTCTGTGTTGTATCTATTAGATTATAAACCTGAAGGCAGAAACAATGCCTGCTGCCCTTCCCAACCAGATTACACCAGAAAATAAATCAATTCCGGTTGATATGAGAACCACTTTATATCCGCCAGAATCTCTGTAGCACCCAGTAATTCAGCTGTTTTAAAAGAGGTGATGACCGGAGGGACTGAGCAGACCCATCATAAGGAATCCTTTAGCATTATTAGCACATGTCTCTTGTGCTAGTTTTAAGAGCCTATAAAGGCTGCACAATGCCTGCTGCTGTACTATAATTATATTGAAAGAAACAAGCTCTTTTTGTGAGACAAGAGCATCAGGAAAGAAGAAGGGACAGAATGGAGAATGCATCTGAGAAGTGTGCTAAGCCTTCTGTTGTGTAGTTTTACAAAGAAAGGGGGGTACAGATGATATACAGATATATACAGATTATATCCCACCTCTAGTACAATAATTTCCCATATGGAGGACTCTGTATGCATGAGGCATGAAAATCTGTGTCTGTGTCAGGGGATTAGATTGATCCCCAGGGTGATTCTAGCGAGCTAGCCTGATTCCCTTGATGATTCCCTGATTACACTAGTCCAAAAAGACTAGCAGGATCCATGCGGTTGGCACACAAGCTGTGCTGTCCAGAGACTTTTGTGCCAGGGATCCTACATGTGTTCTTCAATATGATTGCTTCTGAGAAGATCCCTGTCTCAATCCAGTGAGCTGCAATGCAAATAACCACTTGGACTCAAGAGAGAAGGGGGATGGGGTAGAAATATTTCCGAGCTTCTTCTAGTTTATGGTATTCTGGAGGAAAGCAAGGTTAGCCAGTATGATCCCTGAATAGAAGCACCTTTTCAAGGGGGCAAAGATACATTACAATATTTTGTTCTAGGCTCCATTTCTACCTCCTAGAAAATTCTCTTGGAGTTCTCATAGTTTTGGGGAAGAAAGGAACACTTAGCACTTAGCACTTAGACTTATATACCACTTCATAGAGCTTTACAGCCTTCTCTAAGCGGTTTAGAGTCAGCCTATTGTCCCCAACAATTTGGGTCTTCATTTTACTGACCTCGGAAGGATGGAAGGCTGAGTCAACCTTGAGTCTGGTGAGATTCTATCTGCCAAACTGCTGGCAGCCAGTGATCAGCAGAAGTAGCCTGCAGTACTGCACTCTAACCACTGCGCCACCGCAGCTCGTATTTCCCAAGTTATATACCCCAAGGTCTGTAAAATCTTTGCTAAAACAACTATGGGCAGTTATTAATGTCAAGATGTTGCCAAACTAGAGTTTGCAGGATCCCTTGTCACTGGCCACCTTGACTAAGGTTGCTTGAAGGTTGTTGGTCAGCAAAGTCTAAAAGGTCAGAAGGTCACCTCCGCTATTATAGAAGCTGTATGTTGATGCAATAGCTTAGTGTGTACATATCTAGGGTGCACTTTTATAGACTCTTCCTTAAGATTGACACTATATTATTCATACATTGGGGATTCCCCCCCAAAATCAATTGAATGCATCCATGATCACATTATGTAAATCTAAGTAATAAACGTATAGTGCTTTTACTTTGCTAAGCAAAGCAAAAACTTAATCCTCGGCTAACATGAATTATGAAATAAAGGGTATAGTGGAACCTGTTCAGCTCAGTATACTGATTCAGTCAACCAACCCCACTTTAAAAATTGTATAAAATAAAAATATTTTTAAAACCTTTTAGCAGGAAAGCTGGACTCCTTGTCCTTGGCATTTTCTGATGATATCAACATTGTCTTCCATACAGCTGTTTTTGCCATCTCATCAGAAATATTTATTACAGATGGATCATCTCTGGAATAAAATCAGCACACCCAGAGTCACAATCAAACTATGAATGTTACCATTTAGTGCAGCCAAAGGAGAAGTGTGTCAGTCTGTTTTAAGGTATTCATTCAAATTACCTGCTAGAACTGTGTGAAACTTCCAGTGGGCAATTTATTTCAAAGGAGATTCAGTCAAAGCACTCTTCAAGGTGAAACTTTCGATCAAATGAATTGGATTATTTGCCTTCCAATCAGGGTTTTTTTTTTTTGCTTTGATTTATATGCCGCTCTTCTCTGGAGACTCAGGGCAGCTTACAATGCGTTAAGCAATAGCCTTCATACTTCTGTATATTTATACAAAGTCAGTTTATTGCCCCCCACAATCTGGGTCCTCATTTTACCCACCTTAGAAAGGATGGAAGGCTGAGTCAACTTTGAACCTGGTGAGATTTGAACTTGCAGTAACTTGCACTGTTAATAAGTGTTTTAGTCCACTGTACTACCAAGGCTCTTGTTTGGATTGAATCAATTACAAACTGAGGATGTAATGGATTTCCTGGTTGAGTTAAGAAAGTGGCAACAGCATTCAATGATTACTTCTCACTCTATTGGTGTCACCTTCATTCAAACACCTATTTTCCTGGACCCCATACCATTTTCCTGGTTACCATGATGGTTCAGAAAAAGGTGCTTACTTTCAGGAGTCACCAACAGTGATGTGTGCATACATCACCTCCAAATTTCCTTTCCCACTTCAGATTTGAGTGACTGTGTACCATTGGGAAGAGCTACCCCCTCACAAAGGATCTACTTTTCACATGGCAAAAGCCCCAGCTTGATCCCTGGCACCTCCAGGGGCTTCTGGCTGAGAGTGACCCAGAGCCATTATGGGCAATATTGAAGTAGAAAGAGCCCAGCTCTGGAATTAAGGCAGCTTCCTTATTGGGCTAGAAATGATCCAGCTTTACCATATATAGACCAATAGGCACTTTTAAAGGTTTAGCTCCAAATAAGAGCCAAACCAGAAATGAGTTGGGGGATGTATAATCAATCTCTACTTTTTAATTTTGTACCAGGGTTATAATCATCGTAATCAAAGGAGAGGCAAAGGTTTTCTTCTAGCATGGAATGAAAGCAGTGGGTTTTTCCCCCCAATATAAATCACAGAATTTGGTTTGAATCCTGCTGGATAAAAAGGGGGAAATATTTTTATAGCTTTAATGGTGGTTTAACTGGAAAAAGGGGATGGGGGAAATAATTAAATACGCTCATCCTCAACCCAGTTATGAAACAATTGCATTGCATCTCTTTTGGTTCTAAAGTATCAAGAGAAGCCAAGATTCACTTCCTCACCAACAGGGAGCGCAATTAGTTCTGAGTAGTTTACCTGCAGTGTCCTTCAAGTGGCAACTGGACTGTTCCTTCCTCTTCCATTGCTAACATACTTTGTTCCTCCTAAGACCAAAAAATGGAGAGGTTGACCAACAAATTATTGCAGCAATATTGCAATTTTCAGATCCAATCCCTTCCCCTTAAAAAGAGCATAATTTCTTCACTTCTTTTCCATCCAAATGCTTTTTTAAAAAAAAATTCTGAGAAAATCAAATGTCGTTTCAGTTATTTTTCTCATTCATAAATCCTCTTAGAAATTGTAGGTGCCAGAAGTTCGGCATTTGCTCTCCCCTGCCAATTTTGCTGTACAAATCAGGATTAGAAAGTGAGAAATGAAAATAAAAATTATGAAATTAGATAGAGATAGATAGAGATATATAGATGATAGATAGATAGATAGATAGATAGATAGATAGATAGACAGACAGACAGACAGACAGACAGACAGACAGACAGACAGAGGTGATAGACAGATGATAGAGAGAGATGCAGAGATAGATATAGATAGAAGATACTGTAGATAATCCATTTGCAGTACTTCTCTCATTTTGTGTGTAACTTCTATTCATTTCAATAGAAATAGCACAACTGCATTTTGGGAACATTCTATATCTTCTTTCATTTCATGATATTCTTCTCCTCCTTCAAGCAGTCCAGCTCAGCCAAACAGTACTGATTCTCTTGCCCTGATTTTGTCCATTGGCAAGAAGCTTAAACCAATTATGGAATCCTTGGTGCTTGGTTGTTTTCTTGCAGACATTTCATTATCAATTTAAGTAACATCATCAGTCTGCAAGCAAAAAAGCAACCAAGCTCAGAGAGCACCAAGGATCCTAAGTTCAACCCTGAGCTACAAATATTCTTTTAAGACTTATTGGAGACCTGGGGTTTGAAACTCAGTCATCTGGCATTAATTTTATAATCTTAAGTGAAAAGCGGGCAACAAATAACCCTAATAGCAACTGCACTCAAATAAAATTTGGTGTCTCTGCTAGATTGTTTCCATTCAAAAATCAACTATTTTTTTAAAATTATTTTTAGGCTTTTTAAAACTCAATCTGCTGGACAAGTAGGCAGTAGAGGTATTATTAGCGCAAAGGTCATACTTGATAAAAGAAATACATAGTAAAACTTTCAGTTTGTCAACTACTATTATTCCCCATGGTTTGGAAATGTTACTTCTATAGATGCAGCCTAAAATTGCATTTGCCTTTAAAAAAACAAGTTTATTTATAAACATAGCCATGTTTCCCCGAAAATAAGACCCTGTCTTATATTTTTTGAACCCCGAGATAAGCACTTGGGATTATTTTTGGGGAGGTCTTATTATTTTGGGATGCATGGAGCAAGATGGGGCTCCTCTTGCTGTCTTACCTGATTTCCAGCTCTGCGTTTAAATATTTTCAGGGAGGGCTTATTTTCAAGGGGAGGCTTATTTTAGCGCATGCACTCAAAAGTCCGATTGGGCTTATTATCAGGGAATGTCTTATTTTTGGGGAAATAGGGTAGAACTGTGTGGTAAGGCAATAACAGAAAGTGGCATTTAAATGTGGTCAAGGCCATACAGATTAGTAACAACAAATCTATTCTAAGCACCTCTTTGTAAGTAATGATGACATATCTATTGTGTGGCCAGAGGGAGAATTTTTGGGGGTGTGTGGAACAAATGCATTTAAATGACTGCATCAACATCAACAATACAAGTTAGTTAGTTTCCCACTTGCTTCAATGGGAGTTAAATAAAACTAAGCGCTAACTCATTATGATGAGGAACCGTTGAGATAACAGGATTTCCTTTTATTGGATGTATGTCTGCATCAAATTTAATTTCAATTAGGAATATCAGATTAATCCATGACATAGTAAGTGGCTGAGAATAAATATTGTTTTCCACCTTGATGTTTAATTATTACTATTGATGGAAATTTACTGTTATATTGAAGATCAAGCCACAAAATGAAAATCTTGATCCAGTCAAATCAGACTTTTAAAAACATCTTGTCAACTTCATTTCTATCTGTATGGGGAACAGATTTCTATTTTTAAAGCCAGCATAATGGTGCCTTTCCAATTAAATTCCAGAGGCTCCATGTCAAAAATTGTTACTTCTAGTTAATTTTGTCATTTCTAAGCTTCACAGCTTCCCAGGATTTTGACAGCTGAGCAGGTTTAATAATAGCCTCAAATATTTAGTAATGCCATAACATGTAAAAATAGGGGCTCAGAAAATATAGCAATTGAAAAGAAAAAACACACTTATTCCTGTTTTCCTTTCTGCCACCATTCATATTTCTAAAAAGAAAGTGCAACATACAAATCAGACCAAAACAAATGCATCCCTGGACAATCCAAAGAAATATCTTGTCTACATTTGACACTTCCCATTGTAGGAGACAGAACATATCACTTCAGCTGGGCTTGGGTGCATGATTCAATTATTTCTCCACAGAAAAGTTGGCTAAAAGAAATCTGAAAGCAGGAAAATCACTACCTATTGATACATGTTTATATTAGGTCCACTACTTCTGAGCTGCGGAAATCTAGATAAGAAGTAGATGGCAGCAAAGAGTTAGAATAATCAAGAAGCCATAGGGATTTTTGCAGCCAACATCAGGTCATTCTAACTCATGCTGACTTTCCTATTTCTTATGCCCAAACCTGCACTATTTCAGAGAATTACTGAGCATAGACAGATCACTGACATCTTAATGATTCCTAGGAATAACTTAACTTTGGGTGGATTGTAATTATTTCATTTAGTACTTCATATTTAAATCAGCGCTTTGGCTACTCCATATGGAAATACACTTCCTGTTTGCATGAAAAATGTACCAAGAGGCCTTATCAACCAAGCCAAAAACTTATGTAAAAAAATGACATAAAAATCCCTTCTTAGTGAATTGGCCACCTTTATCTGCAGAGCCACCCGTTAGATTTGCTGCTTCAAAATAGAATTTTAGTAAGCTTAGTTAATAATATTGGAGAAGGAACAAAGAGAGAAAGTCAAAGGAAAGACCGTAAGCATACCTCTTTTTCAGCATCTTCAAGTTTTTTTTTCTTGCTCTCTGGCATCAAATCATCCAGCCAGCTTAACTCACGTTTGGTGAAAAAGAAGTCCATGAGTTTTCTGACAAACACCAATGCCAAGACCTAATCCAAATATTTATACTATGGTAAGATTATTGACAGGCACAGATGACATATTTATTCTTAGAAGGAAAAAGTCAAAGTCTACAGTTCTAACATTATTTTTGCAAAATTCCCTCAAGCAACACTAATAATTACTGCTATATGCATGTAAGTAATTTATCTGAGTTATAGGATGAAGTGGGTATGATCTGTAAGAGAAATGTTATCTTTTCACTATGAAAAAAATAGTAATAATCACATCCATACTCAAAGCGACTACTGTCCCTTAAAGACAACATTGAATCCTATACAACTTCAGAAATAATGGATTCATACCATCATCGGAAATACAATGGCAGCTTTTGAAACTTTAATAACCCATAGTAACACAAGACAGCTCAGCTGGATTACTGTGAAGAGATGGACTTTTCGAAGGGGAACATGTCTTAGGTAGATGAAGTCCGGCTGGTGTTTGGCAGGCATCCAGAATAACTTGATTCTGTCAAAAAGCTAACAAAGAACAAACTAATTGTTCATATTTAGGAAAAGACATTACTTTAGAGATAGTCAAATGAAATGTTTAGCGTTAGGCAACTACTATAACAAAGGCTTGTCCATTGTCTGCCTCTGCTTATGAATTTGCATGCCTATGGTTCATAATTTCTGAATTAATATAATTCAGAAGAGTTTTTAGAATTGTCTGTATATGTGAGAAGTTCTTTAGCAGATCCAGAGTGAGATTGAAATAGTTCAGAAATAATCCACCTTGAGCCATGGTGGCACAATGGTTAGAGTGTAGTATTGCAGGCTAATTCTGCCCATTTCCAGCAGTTTGATTCTCACCAGGCTCAAGGTTGACTCAGCCTTCCATCCTTCCGAGGTTGGTAAAATGAGGACCCAGATTGTTGGGGGCAATATGCTGACTCTATAAACAGTTCAGAGTACTCTAAAGCACTATGAAGCAGTATATAAGTTTAAGTGCTATTGCTACTGCTTGTGATCTACATCTAAATTCCATTCTTTCAATACACACATGAAATTTTAAATAACAAATAAAACATACATATATATAAAACAGCCATCCTCCAACCCTTTCCTCCCAGAAGTGGTCAAATTAAACTACCATCATTCTCCAGCTAGCATCACCTTTGACTCTTCACTGGGGATAATGGAAAGTTCAAATCTCACATATCCAAAGGACTCTAAGTTGAGGAAACCTGTTTGAAATCCATGAATGCAGACAAACATAGCAAAATATTCAGCTTCAACCAAAACAATACAAGAGCACACAGTAGATACAAACTCATGGTAAACCGATCCAAACTAAACTGCAGAAAATACGACTTCAGTAACAGAGTGGTCAATGCCTGGAATGCACTACCTGACTCTGTGGCTTCTTCCCCAAATCCCAAAATTTTAATCTTAGACTGTCTACTGTAGACCCCACCCCATTCCTTAGAGGTCTGTAAGGGGCGTGCATAAGTGCACCAGTGTGCCTACTGTGCCTGTCCTAATGTTCCCTTTTATTCGTATCCATTTCATGCATTTACAATTATGTTTACACTTGGATCTTTCATAAAATACATGTTTGATGAAATAAATAAATAAAAAATAAATAAAAAATAAAATAAAATAATTTGGCAGCAGCCATTCCAGCCATTTCTTTAACTCAGGGATGGAGCAGACAGAATTTTTTCTCACTGACGATTGAAAATTGACTGATTCACCTGAAAGAGAGGAAGTGGCCATTTTCAAACCTGTTCTCTCCCCCTTCCTCATGGGCGTGCATGCATGCGTGCACAAACATACACAAACAAACACACATTTATAGTAAAAATATATCAGAATGATATAGAATGGGATTTGTTGAAATCATACCGTAGTAAATCTATTTCTTTTACTGAAATTTCATTTTATACATTTGGTGGTATTCTTTGTTGTCAATATACTGTATAGATCTTGTCTTTTCACTTACAAATAAATAGTCTCCATTTTAACTACCTACGAGGATTTTTTTCCCTACAGATATGCAACTTCCATCGTGCCTTTCCCTTGACCCCAATATATTAGCATTAATAACAAGCACAAAAATTCTTGGCTTCTTTGAAAGAATCCAATAAACAGGGAATTTTAACAACCCAACATCTCATAGTGGATGTTGGATGAAAGATGCTATTTATCAATACAGCTGAAATGTCCTTACTAGCTATTGTGTCTCTAAGTTTCCTAACCAGGAAACACACGGTGAAATGTGGTGGGAAAGGAAACAGGATCATAGGCCCAGTAATATGTCAGATGCAAGCTATAATTCTGGCAGTCTAGAGATATGACTCAGAGTTTTGCTACCAATGCTGAAGTTTAGCCACCTCTTTTTATGTAGGTTGCACTTTTTTCACATTTGTGTCCAATTTAATAATGCATAGCAAGCAATAATAACTTGGCCGTGTTGACCACGGCAACAAAAGAGACGGGAACATAAATATTTCACATCCTCCACTTTACCTGAATTCCTTTGAGAGAAGAGGCACCCATGTAAAGAAATACACCATAAAGTACTGGCATGGGAATAAACTGCAAAGAGGAAAATGTACATCGTCTCAATAAATTGGTAGTGACAGGAGGCATGAAAAAATGAAGAACCTGGCAATTTATTTATTCATACTGTATTTTTCCATCAAGAACTCACACAAAAGCAGACTGAAGGTGACACTGTCCACCTTTATGGATGATGTTTCATTGCTGTAACATCAGCCTGCAAGGTTCATATGGGGAGCTATGCTCTATTGGGTTTTTTTGACTTAACTTAATGAGTGGACTCAGAAATTGTGGGTTACAATGTATGGCTTTAGCAGGTCACCATAATTTGTTCAATAAACCACGGTTAAAATATTATGGGAGCCCAGCCACTGGAGTTGAGCAGCAAATAAATGTAAATAAATAAATACATAAAATATTTTTCCAAAATCTTTGACTGTCACCCTGCTTCAAATTCAGCTTTGTTCACAGAAAGAAAATTTTCTCTTGAAATTCTATCATGCCCAGCAAGGTTTTTCGACTCAAATATAATATTTTTTAAATCTATTATAATCTATATATTTATATTTTTAATCTATATATTATATTTTTTAATCTATAAATGAGCTGCTGGTCAGCTGTAGGAAGAGGGGAAAAAAGCTTATCTTAACAATCCTCTGAATTTGGCCATATCTTTTTTGTGAATTTATTAAGTGAAATGCCAATTATTACATCATTGTTGAAATGTTAAAGATTCTATATGGCACAGAGAACTTGAGTTAACCGTTACTAGAATTATTCAAATTATTACTGAATGGGTATTATTCATATTGAATTAGATTATAAAGATATGATACCGGTAATATCTTTCTAGTCAAATATTTAGTCTATGAAGTTCAGGTCTATCTGGATGGACAGCAGTTCTCCAGGATCTCATCCAGCTACCTTTCTAATATTTTGCAACCTAAAATCCTTTGTTTAAAATAGAAATACCCAACATTTGAACCCATGGACTTCTAGATCCAAAACATTTGCTTTATTGTGAAACAGACAAAAAAGTGCATAACAAAAGTATCATTTGTTTATAGGACCCAAGTGTTCCAAATTGACATCAGATATACGTAATGTTCAATTCGTTTTTACTTTGGTTTTGTGAACTGTATACTTACTTTAAGCACTCTGGTTAAAAAAACTGAGCAGCCCATAAGGACAAATATCATGAGCCCAGTGACCCTTTGCTCGCGAATGCCAAGAAATTTGGGCTGCTCTCCTGGAGCTGAACATTCGGATTCCAACTTTAAGCTATTCACGTGAGAGATGGACAGAACAGTGGCAGCCACAAACCAAGGCAGGCCCATGATCGAACACACGCCAAGCATGAGGGCCACCATCAGCAAATCCAAGTGATAGCCACAGCCTTTCTGTTAAAACAGAGGTGACAACAGTCAAAGCTGAGTGGCGTAGCAGGCTAATGCAAGCTAATTCTACTGTTAAAGGTAGCAATTAGGATCCAGCTGTCTGAAATTACTGTGAGTTCGATTCTCACCAGGCTAAAGGTTGACTCAGCCTTCCATCCTTTCTAAGGTGGGTAAAATGAGGACCCGGTTTGTGGGGGCAATAAGCTGACTTT
>JANHZT010000080.1:502153-512647 GCA_032468215.1 Stegonotus admiraltiensis
CAACTCCCAGAATTCCTAAGACAGCCAAGCTATCTTAGGAATTCTGGGAGTTGAAGTCCACAGGGTGTAAAAGAGCCAAGTTTGCCTACCACTGGTATAGGCCATCACCTCAGCAAGCTAATTTGGAAGTAAAGTGTAACATCATGGACTATTTTCAGTAAATAGTCCTGGTCTGTAAATGCTATCAGATGTGAGCCCCACCAGAATTACTCTTAAGTAAATTGTTTAAAATGGCAAACAGAGGCAGTACAACCCCTTGATTACTAAAAAGTACTGAACTTTCATTTCAAGAATACTTCACTCTGCATCAAAAAGTGAAATTTACTTCTCCCCACCCCATTAAAAACATCCAGGAACAGAAAGCTTATATATTGAACTGAACACTTCATATGTTTTCTATTACTTGCAACAAGTACAGTATGCCTTAAGTGTGTATGAGGGGTGGGTGGGGGGAGACTTTTTTTATAAACCAAAGCACAGAAAATAAGTCCAGAAGTATAATGTTATGAGGAAACTGATGATGGAAAGGGATCATAAACTAGCAGATCTGAGCAGAGTAGCCTGTATCCTGTATCCTATTTACTTCACCCCAAAGGTGCTGACTCAAGAGGAGCTTAAGATAAGGGAGGAATTGGAATATTATATACCTGCAGTTCCCCAACTGATGACTCCCAAATATTTCAGGATTACTAATCCCAAATTCCCCAGCCAATTTCCTGAAAGGTTGGAGATGTGTAGCCTGAAGGCCTCTAGAAGACACTAGGATGAAAACTGGTTTACATTACACATACTTGAGAATAAATTCAACTGGGTTAGATTTACTTTGATATGAATAGCAACTAGTAAACTAGAAAATCAAAATCTGGCATGAAACTGGAAATGTGTGTATTTATTTATTTTTTAGTCTGGAAACAAGATCAGTGTTATTCCAAATAAGATGAAGGTGGTACAGTATGGCTTCTAGCTACATTCATCCTTTTACTTGAAGCTCTAATTTAAAACATAGATTACATCTTTAAAAGCAAGAACCGTACCATCGTTTTTGACCAGAAGGACTAGGAGAGAATGAAAAGAATTAAGACACATCAGTTCTTTCCTCAAATGTTAGATTACAAACCCCATCATCCACACCCAGGACAGGAATCAGGGGTGATAGTGTCCCACATCTACAGGCTGGGAAAGGCTCTGCTTATTACAGACAAATCTGCAGATATAAACATTAATTTGCACTAAAACTGCTCTGATATAAAAATATAGAAAGACAGCAGAGAGAGAGAGAGGGAAAATATTCAGTGGTTCTGTCCCACAGTCTGAATTCACACAATATGCTAAGGCAGGTTTTCAACATGATGTATGTAGTATGTCCTAATTACCAAGTTCATACAACATGCTGAGATTTGGGCTCTTGTTCCTTTTTTTGCCCGCCAGTAAGTTCACACACCAATCGATGATGTCCGTTTATTTTGCCAGTCTCGCACTTTCATTCCTAGGGAATGGGTGAGGGTTATTGACCCATGGTTAGTAGTTCCTCCTGTGAATGTTTATAACCATGCCACACATTAAGGATCTCCCACTTATTTCGACAGTCTCTTTGATGGCAAAACTTTTGGGAGACGTTTTGTCACTAAGTGGTGGGCAAAAAGGGAACAAGAGCTGAGCGAGCTTCAAAACCCTGCTTGTCCCTGGCTCAGTAAGCAGAATTCTGACTTTGCCCCCTAAGATGAAACCTGGTTTGGCTTAGGTTTGCCTTGCTGTGTTGTGTGAACCCAATCAGAGTTAGTATCTGTTGGGTAGAGAATTTGGTGAGAACTTTTAATAAAATAGTGGCGGCCTGGAGAAGAACAGATCAAACGACGTTGGGTGGAAAAAGTAAAAAAAAAAAATACCACGCTGCTCGTGGGGAAGGGGGTGGGAATACCCGCCAAAATACTTGACCCTTGAAAACACTCTGCCCACGCAGACACACCTGCCTCTTCCTTTAGGCGTAGCAGACACCGCCTCCTTCCCTGGTCACGCCAGGGGCCTGTCAAATCCAAGCCTTCTGTCCTTCTCCTTTCCTCCCCGAAATCGCCCACGCGAAAGAGCGCAACTTCGGAAAGGTTTCCAAAAATATGCAGGCCCTCCTCCGGCACAGCGCAGGGGCTGCGGCGAGCGTGGGCCTCTGACGTGCGCGAGAGAGAAGGCTGGAGCGACCCACCCCGAGGCTGCCGCTGAGCCGCTGCGGATTTTCCGCGAAGGGCCGGCGGATTGCAGGCTGCTTCGACTGTCATTTTTAGTTCTGTTCGCCTCGAATAACGAAACGGAGCTCATTTCTCTCTCTCTCTCTCTCTCTCTCTCTCCAGAGGATCAGATTGTTAGGTTTTAATCTTTGACCATAAATTTACCGAGGTTTACTTCTGAGTAGATTTGGATTGCGTTGCATTGGGAAGGAGCAATGAGGTTGCAAATAAAATTGTAGGTTTTTTGTTTTTTTCTGAAGCTTTCCTTAAAGACGGGACAAGCTTTTAAAGCTTATTGGCACACGATTTTCAGAGAATGGATAGAGAGAGAGATTTATGCTGGTTTCGGCAGGATTAGTCTGCTTCAGTAAATACACCACAAAGTATTGTGACATCTTGTAAGACTAATAAAACTTCTGAATGATAGTTATGCCACATCAGATAACATAAAGCTTTTTTTTAAAAAATACATTTCTTGTCTTTAAGGTGCCAAATGGTTTTCCTTACATTTTTAAGGTGGTAATGAGATTTTACTTTTGGAGGAGAGGAAGCCCTATTTGAATCACTGGGATTTAGTTTTAAGCAAACATCTCCAAGTTGGATGCTAAATTTATAGGAATTTTAACCAACTCAGGGTGTTGAGAACTGGACAGAATATTAAATAATTACCATAACTAATTATTTGTTCATACAGCTAACTATGTTTTTTTAAATCATATTTGACAGAATTCACATTGCACACTAAGACATAAGCCATGCCAACTATGCTATATTTACATCACCTGCCAAATGATTAGTGTATGGTTTAGTGTATTATACAAACTACAAAGTTGATAGAATTGTTTGTTAGGTTGCAATCCTATTTGAGAGTGAATCCGAATGATTGAAAAAGAGCTTCGAACTAAACATGTATTTTGTTGCACCGTTTGTCTACTTCCGTTAAAGACAGACCCTTTATAAAACTAGTGGATCAATATGATTTGATTGTTTATTATCCTGGACACTGACTAGAAGCTGAGGTCCAGGTTTATACTCATCCATGGAAACATAGGGGGTGACTCTGCCCCAGTGATTGACATAGCTCTTTGCCAAAATGTGGTTGGCCTGTTTGGGGTCTTGCATGTTGAAGCAACTCAGCTATTGTTCCTAAACCATGGTTCATGTCTTAGTGTATTTATGTGAACCCATCAAATTTCAGTTGGGGAACCCAACCATTACAATTCAACCCAGTATATTCCAAAGCATGGGGGGGGTTTTATATTTTATAAAGGAACATCGTATTCTCTCTCTCTCTCCCTCCCTCTCTCCAGTATATTATGTCCACCTTCTTGAGCTATTAGGAACAATCATCTATTGAATTAGTGCACATTGATTATGATTATGGAAAAATATGAGAGGAACCAGCAGTTGATTGTTGTCAGTATAAGTATGTGTGTATCTCAGCAGTTAAAGACACAGTGAAACTTTGAAATAGCAAAGAGAGATATACATTTTCCTAGCTGAGCAGCTGTGATTCGACCATGTTTTCTTTCTATGCACTTTTCCCACATTCCCTTTTCGGTTAAGGTTTCTATTTCACAAGATATTAAATATAAGAAGTCTGTCTCCAATGGACCATTGACTAGATCAAATTAATATCTTTGTTTGAAGAACTCCACAATTATTGTCTGAGATTATAAACCTCCCTTCTCCCATGCTGCCCTCTAAATGTGCTGTTGGGACAATGACTCCCATTATCTCCAATCACCATGAGTTATATAGACTGGCAAGGATGGGAATTGTAGATCCAACATATCTGGAGAGTACAAATGAGGGAATCTTAAATATATTGGGGAGCCAGAACATGGGACTTGATGAAAAAGAGATCCTAATCCATCATTCTTATTTCCTAATCCTTGCAACAAAGACAGGTCTCCCACAAAATGTCTGAATTCTGTTTTCCAAATGCAAAAAATAAAATTCAGTCCCTGAATAAAATTTGGATATTGCAAAGCATTTCAGAATAGCTACTGCTATTCCAACTTTTAGAGAAAGGTCATTCCAATATATTGCTTTGAAATTTCTTGAAATACTACTACTTGTCCAAAGCATTAAAAAAGGAGTAATTAAATGGTGTGTATTTCACATTGGGATTTGAACAAAGGAAAGAGGAGGGAAGCCAAAAGACAAGCAATTGTCCTGACTTGCTTGCTTGCTTGCTTGCTTGCTTGCTTGCTTGCTTGCTTTAATTTATATGCCGCCCTTCTCCGGAGACTCAGGGCGGCTTACAATGCGTTAAGCAATATGACAATACTGACTGACTGCCATTAAAACACATATTTACTCATTTAAAAGGATTAACATTCAATATAACACTTAATTACTCATACATAAAGATCCACATTTAGTCTGAGCAAAATAATAATACAAAAATAAATGCAGAGAAATCAAGCATTCCTAAGGGGATCTGAAACATGTACTATGCCCAATCTGACTTCTTTTGACTATGCTTTTTGTTGTTAGGTCCATATAGTTCCTTGCTACAATAAGTCAACCTCTTGTAACAAAGCACATCTAACCCAAATGGGAATATCTGTCCTACCGGTACTAATAGTTGCAGTTGTTAATTTCTCTTTATTAATATAAAAACCTGAAAAGTTTTCTCTTTCAAGTTCCAAATGTTATCTGTAGCCTAGGTTCCTCCATGATGCTAAAGCTTCAGAAAAACCAATCACAATATGGTTTAGCATGCTATTGAAGCCTATCTATAAACCATTTTCCAAGTCAAGAGTTCCAGAATTTTACAGCATAATTTAGTTATTGTTGTAGAGACATATTTGGATAAAGGCAGGATTTTTATCACTATAGTGATTTAGTAAAATTGATTTAGTAAAAATTATAAAATTGTGGATGGCACAATTTTATACATCCACTAAGGTTACTGTCAATAATCAAATGTTGTATACAATTGGTTTCTATTGCTTCTGGCTTATGATCTGCACAGTTGAAGAAAACCAGTGAGTCGGTCTGAATCTGGAGGCCAGTATCTGTCTCCAGATGGAATAGCAGAGGAATTCACTAAAATGGAACTTTCTTTTCCAGAATATACTCCATTTAAAAGCTTCATTAGATGACATGGATGTTATGCAATTTGGCAATACATTCTCATTAAATCTGATAGTTTTAAGAGCAAGTTTGTACATGAGAATTACGAATCATAATTCTCTAGTACCTCATGAGATGGCTGAACAAGATACAGTTTTCAAAATTAGGCAGAAATAATAGGAAATAAAACTAAAAACTATTACTACCGTATAACAAAGATTAAAGTGATACCTAAAAGCTCGTGAGAGTTCTCTGTTAAACCCCTGTTTTCTAACTGGCTGTCCTTTTACAGAGTATGTAAAAGGCTTTTCTGAAAGCATTTAACTTTTTTTTTTAGAATAATTGGTCATTGACAAATATTATCACACATTTAAAAAAAGAAAAAAAAACTTTAGTTTCACAGTTTAAAGATAAATTTCCCTTCATGGCAGAAGGCAAAGAAAGTGGAATAACATAATGCATAACATAGTTCATGACAAGGAGAATAACAATCCATCAAGGGACCTCTAGTGGCAGGTTGCAGAATCACTCAATAGTGTGGCCGAGTGCACGCAAATGCACACCTAACACACACAAACGAACAGATCCCAGCCTCAAATTTAATTTCTCAATTCTTCTTTTTAGAAGAAGTCACATACTACAGGCAATCTCAGATGTACTAATCCTGGGAAATTGGAGATTTCTTCAACAGTTTACATACAGTAAGATAGAAACGGAAATAATTATATAATAGAATCTACTACTTCTGTTTTCATAGAATTCTTAACCAGCACATTCTATTTTACCTCAGTTTTAGTGTTTCTAAACTGCAAGTGTTTACATTTTTCCCCACTGTCAAAATTTTTTTAGCTGCATTGCAACCATAAATTTTCCCCAAAGTAACTTACATCTGGGTGCACCCTTTTTTTTAGCTCATTGCATAGCGGGACAGGATATGATTGTACTTGTCCAAGCTGCAGCGTAAAGGTGAGAAAAACAGAAATACGTTATTTTTTGTGTTGAAGATCAAGTAGCTGGTATTAGAGGAAATAAATTGTTCCTCCTCTGTTTGTTAAAAATTCCCATATACTCCCAGCCCTTATACTATTCTTAGTTTACTCAGATCTTCTAAAAGGAGCTACACATAAAGACTGTCTATTTTTTCCAAGTTTTATTATGCTTTTTGTACACAGACAATATAAATGGGTGAAAAAACAAAACATTTTTCCCGGTTACTTGTAATTTGAAGAAACAATTATTTATCTACACAAACAAAACAAATGTGTAAGGGAGGTTTCTTTTTTTTAAAAAAAAGGAAAAAGAAAAATGTCCATCAATTACAGAAGGACATAAATATATATATATACAGGATGAAAGTCCTGAATTTCTATTTGGGAAGGTTTCTTTGCCGATTGCAAGTTAGCCTTGATCATTTTGCCTGCTGTCTATTTCACAGTTCATTTCTCGCCCCCACCCACCCACAATATTTAAACATGGGTTGATCAATTATATATTTCCTACACAAAATTTTGAAGACTCACTACTCTACATCAACAAGGGGAAAGACTAAATTGAGTGTAAAACTCTTGACTGAACAAGAAAATTAAAAAGAAGAGGTCAGAGAGGGAGGAGGGAAATTAAATTTCTTCAAACTGGTGCTGCCTATTCCCCAAAAAAGCTCTTTCAGAGATACTTCCTTATGCATAGAACAAAACGAAACGAAACAAAAATTCAAACTAAATGCATTTTTTTTCTTTTTTTAAAATATACAACTCACAAAAGTCATTTTCACTGGACTACACTACGGGCACCAACAGGTCAATAGCTTAGCATTGGTTGTAGTTTGTTCATTACAAAGATTTACAGTCGTCATAACTGAAGGGGGGAGGGGGGGGGAAATATTGGAACAAGAGCACCTGCACGCCAACCAGGGATGGGCTTAGGAATCAGTGAGGGGACAGAAAAGGGCATAAGGAGAAAAGATCATTAGATGGGTAATGTGAAATGCTTGTTGGAACTGAACTGGGCTTTCAAGGAGCTGTTCCACTCTCTCTGGCCACCTGTCTCTAATAGAGTGTTAAACTGTGATGCTTAGTTGATAAAAGAGTCAATGGCCCTGTGGGCAAATCCCCTTCCCATATACCCACTTGCACACCTGATTGAGCACAACCTACAATCTAATTGAAATAGCGCCTCCATGACCCAGTGTAAGATTCACCTGAGTTACTCTGCAAGAGCCCATCCCATCTGGAGTGATTCCTACTGGAATTTGAGTCATAACTCTCTAGCCCTGTAAGCTAAATTACTGTATATCAGTTTTAGATTAAGTCAACTAGCAGTGCAATCATAGGTAGGTTTACTTGGAAGGAAGTGCTTTTTTTTTATCAGAGTTGGAATAGTTCCTTAGTACCACACCAATCTAACGTAGCCTGCTAAGGCTGTGTTGGTAGGTTCATACAACATGCCAAGCCAGCAAGTCACAGACTTACTTGTAGCTCAGTGTATTGAATGCAATGTGCAATACCTTATAGGTAAATTGTCACTGAAACCAAATGACAGCTTAATGCAGTGTGTTATGCTAACCAAGGCAGAGTTTTTAGCCCAGGTTTCATCATAATAACAGACATAACTTTTGTTTTTGAACTTTTAAAAGTGCTTTATTTAGAATTCATATCTCCCCATCTCTTTAAGTTGGTGTCCCTACCTATTTCAGTAAACGTTGCTCCCAGTCACAGGTACCTGGAGAGGCCACCTGCTTATTCCGAGTACTCCTACGACTACGCTTGTTAGTATGAGTAAATTAAGGGAAAAGTCCAGTAGAGTCCTGCTGAAGCCAGCGGGGACTCATCTATTTATAGACGCCGAGCTATTAAACGAAAGCTTTACTTTTATTGAGAATAAGTTCTGATCAGGCAGGAGCGGTTGCATCCAGAAAAGGGAATTGAAGCATTATTCTCCTTGTGGGAAGCGAAATCCTACTGAGAGAAGTAGGAGTAATTTCCGCCATTACACAGCGCTTTGCGAAGGGCAACGACGTTACGATCGCACAGACTCGGAGGAGACTTCCTTCCAAGGAAACGCGAGTGGAACCAGCTGCGAAGAAGCAGCTCGGGACGTTTCCTGACTGGCGATTTCTAGTGTCATCGCACCATCGCTGTTGTCATTTATCAGGAGGGTAGGAAGACTGGCTTCGCATCGCCACAGTGATGGTGCGGTGACACTGTCGAACAACAGTAAGGAAACGGCGTAAGACCTCCTTTCCAGCTGTTTTCGAGATATTATTATTTGGAATAAATTTAATGGAATATGCTGCTGAATAAGTGCCTACAGAATTATATGGAGTTTAAAGCCCATAATGGAAATTCGGCACACTCCTATGGAATCCTCTTGATCCTAATCCGAGTAAACCTGTTTAAGGCTGCGTTTTAAACTTGATTGATTCACACCCCAACTGAAGCACCTGCTCTACGTGTGAAACGAAGCCAGTTTGTTTTAATCATGGTTGGCCAGATAAACCACAATTGGATGGATGTCTAGGAGAAGCATACACCATTACACCAAGCATATACTATTATACCTTTAGTGCAATGTGTGAACAAAAACTACTGCATTTCTTCCTCAAAATACTTTAGATAAGGTCAAGTTTTGCACATATTCCCAATCAGGACACCGAAGCAAAAAGGCGCTTTATACTTGAAAGGAAACTTCACTAAAAATGCAAGGCAACTATCACGAAGCTTGTTAAATTTCTATTCCAACACCAGAAAGCCAAATATCGCCTTCTAAAATCAACATAAATCCTATCCTAGGGAATCCACGCCTGAAATTTAGTGTTGATTAAATCAGAAATTATTTCGGTGAGAAGCACAGTAATGTCTGGCATGCATTTAAGTAAAATTAAGTCCTACAGAGGTGTAATTATTTAGATGTTAACTGTTAGATATTTGGATCCATTCGGACAATTTTGTTTATCAGGCTTAGCTTTGTTGAAATGGTTATAAGTTTAATTTTGTTTATTCAAGTTTAAGTCACTTTGGACAATGATATAAAAATACTGACACACTTCCTAACCACACACCCGACTTTGTCCTAACATTAATATGCAAGTGTGTGGATGAAGATGAATGAGAAAAAAGGGGAAAGGGTTTTTAGATATTTTAGGCTTTGCTTAGGGCAGCCAACCCTACTACAGGACTCCTTGCTCGTTATTTGACTACTGTACATATACATTTCCACTGTAATTATCCCGGAATAAGGAAGGGGAAAGGGAAAGGAGGAATATCCCTTCGAGTTTCAAGCATATGATGCAAGGACGGAAAAACGGTTAATTTGCCTGTTGAACCTTAAACCAAGTTTACTCGGAATTACGACCCATTAAGTCCAAGCAGGGGAACGGTTGCGTTCTAATCTAAATGAACAGGGAACCGGAGATGTGGAGGAGAGGGATCTAGGAGAACCCCAAATTTACTAAGAAACCTTTTAAAGGCACACAATACCCTTTCATCTTGCCCACTGTTTTAGTACGGCAGAATTAAAAAGCATCTGCTATCCACCTTTCTGATCAAAGAATGTGCAGGATCCTAAGGAGAGCTGCGAGCTCTTCGCTGTCAAAGCTATTAAACGTCGTGGGGTTAATTTCAAACAAACGCGTGCATGTGACTGAGCTGCTGCTCGCTGGATGGAAGGTAATTCGTTCTCGTGTGCTATCGAGTTAAGTTTAGGGTAGCTTTTAAAAGGTTTGAATGCGCCTGTCGCCCGCCAGCTAACGTTTGGGGGCGCAGGGGGCTTTACCACACCGAACGTGGGATGGGCACAGGGATAATTAAAGGGTTTTCTTAGGATTTTGGAATAATCTACCTATTCGAAACACCCGAGATTGAGATCTGGTTTTTAAAAAAAAAATTAAAAGACGCCCCAGCTGCTTGGGCCAAGGGAAAAACCACGACACGGTTTGTTCTGTGCGGGGAACGTGGGGGTAGGGGGGTCGCTAAGGAAAGAGACATACAAGGTGGAGAATGAAGTGTCATGATTTTCAGCATTTCGTTGTCATCCACCTCCTACTGAAGAGACGTTGGGACGGTCCCCACGGTTTGCGGGCTTTCTGCGTGTGCGAGGAAAGGGGGGCCGGGGGAAGAGAGAGAGAGAAAGAAAGAAAGAGAGAGAGAGAGAGAGAGAGAGAGAGAGACTGCGCGTGCGTGGCCAGCCAGAGCCG
>JANHZT010000081.1:0-11224 GCA_032468215.1 Stegonotus admiraltiensis
CTCTTCCCTTTGCCCGGGGAGAGAGTTTCCAAGCCTCCAGACAGCTGTTTTTCGGCTGTTCTGGGGCTTTTATGGTGCCGGGGAACGGGCGCCCATAAAAGAGCGTCTGCGAGGCTCGCAGAGCCAACAGGAAGTCTCGTTGAACTTGTTAACCTCGTGCGGGCATCCCACTCAGTGCCCCTTGCGATGCTCTCACAACTCCTGGGCAAGATGGTGTCCTGCATTTCCATTGTACTGTGGGAGCACCTGCACGCCAGGCCGGTCCAATGGTTTCTCCTTCCTTACCAGAGGGCAGGGACTAGCACTTCCCTCCATAAGGTTAGGCTTCCCCTCGAGGCCTCCCTTTCCCTCGAGTGGTGGATCTCCCCTGCATTAGAGTTAGGTTGTGTTTTCAAGGAAGTTGACCGCTTAACAGTCACAACTGATGCCAGCCTCTATGGCTGGGGGGCTCACCTACAGGGCAGGGTAGCTCAGGGCAGGTGGTCTCTGGGAGACCTCGCCCACAACATTAATTGGCTTGAGCTCAGGGTGGTTCATCTTGCCCTTCAGGAGTTCCATGACCTCGTGTCTGGCAAGCCCCTCCTTATTTTAATGGATAATGTAGCCACCAAGGCTCATATTAATAGGCAGGGGGGCACACAGTCTAGGGCCCTTATGGCAGAGACCAAGACACTTTGTCTTTGGGCGGAGAGCCGTCATATTTCCCTACGGGTGGAGCATATAGCAGGGGTCGCCAATGTTCAGGCAGACTGGCTCAGCAGGGCCACAATTAATCATGCAGAGTGGCGCCTGCATCCAGATTTGTTTCAGGAGCTGGTCGAGCGATTTGGACAGCTGTTGGTGGACCTCTTTGCCACCCCGGACAATACTCACCTGGACCGCTTCTTCTTCGTGAGGTTCGCAGTTCCGGGAGCGGAGAAGATTGACGCCCTTCGTTCATCTTGGCCAGCAGGTCTCCTCTAAGCCTTCCCCCCCTACCCCTCATTCTGAGGGTGGTGCAGAAGCTCCTGGCGGAACATGCAGAGGTGATTCTTGTGGCCCCACACTGACTTCGGCGCCCGTGGTTTGCCGACTTGGTGGCCCTTTCTGTAACCAGGCCCTGGAGGATGCCAGCGGACAGTCACGCTTACCCAGGGGGCACTGGTCCACCCGGACCCTCAGTGGGTCCAGTTGACCGCCTGGCGTTTGAGCGGCAGGCTGTAGGCCGCAACAACTATCCTCCTGAAGTGATTGACATCATGCAAGCTGCGAGGCGACCCTCCACCAACCGGATCTATGATGCCACTTGGGCATTTTGTTCCTGGTGCGGTAAGTCAGGGCTTGACCCTGCTTTCATGACAGTGCCTAACATTCTGCAGTTCCTGCGCATGGGTCTACTTAAGGGCCTCACTCCCAACACGCTGCGCCGCCAGGTGGCGGCTCTCTCCTCTGTACTATCATGTGGGGGGTTGGACTCCTTGGCCTGTCACCTGGCCATTCGTCAATTTCTCAGAGGCGCTACGAATATTCGACCTCCAGTGGTCCACCGGTACCCCACGTGGGACCTTACGACGGTTCTCCAGGCCCTGACGGCGGAGCCCTTTGAGCCCCTACGAGAGTGTTCCCTGCGTTTCCTGTCCTTCAAGGTGGCCTTCTTGGTCGCCATCACCTCAGCCCGCAGGATTTCCGAGCTAGCGGCCCTTTCAGTCCGACCAGATTTATGTGTGTTCCACGATAACAGGGTGGTACTGCGGTTGGACCCCTCTTTTATTCCCAAAATCAATTTGTGGTTTCATAGAGCTCAGGAGCTGGTACTCCCGGATTTTTGCCCCAATCCGACTCATGCACTAGAACGTAAGTGGCGCACTTTGGATGTCCGCAGGGCTCTACGTATTTATTTGAAGCGCACCTGTCCCTTCCATAGAACGGAGTTGCTTTTTGTTTCCTTTCAGCCAGCCTCCTTGGGGTCTAAGGTCACCTCTACCACCCTGGGCCGTTGGATCAGGGCGTGTATCGCCAAATCCTACGAGATGCATGCTCTTCCACTACCCGAGAGTATAACGGCACACTCCACCAGGAGTGCGGCAACAAGTGCGGCATGGACCACCCAGGCCTCCCTTGAGGAGGTTTGCCATGCTGCCACCTGGTCCTCCCCGTCTCCATTTATCAGGCACTACAAGTTAGATGTCTATGCCTCTGCTGAGGCGGCCTTTGGATGGCGGGTTCTCCAACGGGTTCATTTGGATGTTGGGACCTAGGGTCAAATTTGCCCACCCGTAAGGACAGCACCGCTTTGGTATGTCCCTCTCTGGATGCTGCCACCACTAACAATGGAGAAGGAACGTTGGTCTTACCTGATACGGTCCTTCTCGTTGAGTGGTGGCAGCATCCAGTCCCACCCTAGATTCTCTCTGGCCTAGGTCCTTGTGCACTGGGGAGGCCTTTTTTTCTTGCCCGTTTAATTCTTTTGTTTGTTTTCTGGGCTTGACACGTCGAGGCTGTTGCAATTCCTTCGCCAAAAGCTGGGGACCGTTGGGGAGGCGTGTCCTCACAGCTTTGACAGTCTCAGTCCTATTGGCCAATAGACGATGACAACCCTCTCTGGATGCTGCCACCACTCAACGAGAAGGACTGTATCAGGTAAGACCAACGTTCCTTCTCCATCAGAGACCTTCAGAAAAGGCCTCTGCAGCCAAGAAACGAGCTCCATATTGATGTGTGTGAGCCCCTGGCATTCAGAGGCATTCATGAAAGGCCTTTGCAGCTGAAAAACGAGCTCCGGATTGATGCACATGGCGCCCTCCATTTCGCTGTCAGAGGCCTGCTGGGTGGGACTTTCAATGCTGCGGTGGTGAGGTGAGATAGTGGAAAAGACATCTCCTGAAAAATAAGACCTAATGCCTCTTTTGGAGGCAAAAAAAAAAAAGACCGGGTCTTATTTTCAGGAAGCATGATATTTCAAGTATTGTTTCCAGTTTTATAGCTGGGGCTTGGGCTTGTTACTTAAAGCCCTATAAATTCATTTGACTTCCAGGCTTGAACCTCAGATACTTTCCTCTTTTTTAAAAAAAGCTTAAAATGTTTGTGTAGGACATTATCCCATTTTGTAAGGTAAGTAAAGTTGAGACAGTGATAGCCACAAAGTCACCTAGTGAATATCATTACTGTGTAGGCTATGAATCCAATTTAGAAGTCCAGATCCAATATTTTTTCATTTAAATTCCATTGGTTTTACCTTGACAGCAGGGAAATAGCATTATTTTGTTTAGTAATGAAGCTTTTTTCCTAGCTTTGAAAGGGACATGGAGCTTTGAATGGTGTCACAGGCGAGTGAGCCTGGCCTTTTTGTGTGCTTTTTTTCAATCTTTTGCGGGAATTAAAAATAATGTGAAGGTTTAACACACTATTTTCTAATTACATATGTCCTCAAAATTGGCAGTTCTGTTGCCAAATTTAAGTGGTGTAGTCTAGGAGTGATCTCATTTTAATTACAGCCTTTAGATTTCTTACCACATCAGTTATTTGTTTATTGTTGTTAGTACTCTCTTGCCTCCTCACTAATAAATGTATTACTGTTCTGGAAAAAATGTTTGTTTTTACAACTGGGAGAAAACAGGAATGAATTGGCAAATGAAAATGTAGTCTATGAGTATTCAGAATATATGTATACCAGGATGGAGTTTTAACATGAGCATAGAGAATATCAGAACAATTTAGGAACAGACAGAATATTTTCACTTTTTCATATTTTAATTAACAGCAGAATTCTGCATATATCAGATTCAATGTGGTTAATGCTATTTTCATTTGACACAAACTAACTTTGTATTTTAAGTTTGAGGTTGCCTTATTTCCACAACCAAAACTGACATTGTGATTAATCCATTATGGTGTGTTACACAATCAAACAGCATGCTAAGTAAAAATCAGTAATGTTGCTTCAAACAAGAATTCCTTTCCCATCCATAATCTGCTTCAGGCTTTGGTATCCTTGAGTCTGTTTCTGAAGATTTGACACATAGTCTCGGTCTCCGACCCTCCCCCCCCCCCCCCCACAATATCTCTGCATCTGCACGCTTATTTGGCTGGCTTTTTAATAATAAAAGGTCTAGCTAGCCATTTAAACAAATAGATTGGAAACAAGTAATAGAGAAGATGATTTGTCTTCTGATATGTTGCTAGTATTAATGGCCTACTTTGTTTTCCAAATCAGAAGGAACACACTGGTTAAATGCCATTAGTCAGTGTCTCCGAATTGCATACATCCCTGTTTCAAAGTTACAACGGCTGCAATGTCCCTGGGTCATTCATCCTTACAACTGGCCACAAGGACACCGCAGCACCCCTTCACTCTCCCCCATCCCACAGCAGCTTTGGCCTATTCCCACATACCCATCATCCACTGCACTTACTTTTTGAAGGTCTGGAGACCTCATGCTCGGGAAGGAAGTCAGGCAAGGGTCCCTGGGCTGTCCAACACAACTCAAACCTGGCTGCCATTTTGTCCCACCTGCTTGTGGGTGCAGACAAAGAGGTGGCTGCCAGACAACCTGCTTACCTTAGCTGATTTAATGAGATCACTGCAGAAGCTTCCACACAGCATGATTCCAGATGCCAAAATGCAATTTTGCCGCTGAAAACATGATGGCAACTTCCATAATCACGCCATGTGGCTGTGCAATGAAGCAATGTATTCCAGCCCTCTGGAAGGCCTTGAAGCCCTTCAAAAGTTAGGAGGTGGGTGTTTGCCCTAGCGGTGGGTGGGAAAGTAGGCCTAAACTTTCAGGGGATCCACTGGGAGTGGGTAAAGGCTTTTGGGGCAGGAAACAGAGTATGGGGCATCTCGAAGATGGGGAAGGATTTGGACGAGTCTGGGCCTATGCTAGGCTTTCAAGGGCCTCTGGTACCCTGGGGCACCCTGTTCTCCACTTAACAACCTGCATATTTGTTTAATAAGTCATTGGGGAGAGCAGGGATGAAGAAGTCTTTGGTTAAGCTGCCTCATTTAATGACTGTTGCAATATGCGACTGATGGGCAGGCTTCATTACAGTCCCGTTATCAAAGACTATCTGTAATGGTAAATAAATAGATTCAGGGAGGACTTGGTGAATATTTTAGTCTACAGTGGGTTTTTTTTAACTTGGAAAGTTTTGTTTCTAAGCAGATGATTTGAAATTGAATTGCTGTAATTAATGCACCATCCTATTGTTTTAGGCTTTTAAAATTAAATAAACCAATGTCTGAGGTCAGTAAAATGAGGACCCAGATTGTTGGGGGCAGTATGCTGACTCTGTAAATCTCTTACAGAGGGCTGTAAAGAACTGTGAAGTGGTATATAAGTCTAACTATATTCTTGTCAGCAATGTGTGTATCTTTAAATCCACATATATAATAAACTAACAGTGTGAGTTTAGCAGGTCTAGTAAGATTATATATCATTTTGGGAAGATAGTATCATGTTTTCTTTTACATTTTTGCCTCCCAAGAACAGTTACTCAATATAGAGATGTTACATTATTATGGACTTGGATACTCCTATTGTGCTTTACTGATAAAGCTCACTGTTAAGCAGAAATAAATGAGATATTTTGGTGAGTTAAAAAGTGAGTGCCACTGTCAGTATGAGATTGGCTGAAGGAGCATTAATGGGGTACACTTGCATAGTTGAATTTGCATAACAAGGCTTACTGAGAGGATTTGACAGGCATAGAGATTTGTCTAGCTAGAGATCTCCAGATGGACATGACCACACAGCAGCTGGGTGGCATGTAGCTCAGCATGGTCAGTAACACCCAAGTTGTCAGCTGCCCCATTCAGTTGCAGAGCCCTGGTATGCCAGCTGGTGGCTTCTGACAGCCTACATCCCTGTTACTGCTGTTTGTACACTGCTTGTCTGGTTACAGAACCTGCAGGGAAAACCAGCAGAAGCCATAACACATTGCCTCTGAGGTTTGCTAAAGTGCTTCAAAAATCTATTTTGGTTCTGTTAATGCTTTTTTTACCGTGGAGACGACCTTCCAAAAATGCTTTTAATGCTTGAACAAAGATAAAGAAAACCTCTTGTGTGCATGTTAAATATCACTTCTAATTTATTATAAATCTCTTATACTTTTTTAAAAATAATGTAATTCTCAAGAAAGAGATTTCATTTGCTGTTTAATTTTAAAAGCTGAACTATTTTCATGATGATGATATTTTCATGATTAAAATGTTAAAGACTTGGATCTTTCTCCAGCTTGTAAATGTAGGAGTAAAGTTTTAATGAACATTGAACAAAACTTATTTTTAAAATATTCTTTCTTTTTCTCTTCCTCCTCCTCTTCTACCTCCTCCTTCTCTTCCTCTTGTTAGAAGCACCCCTTTTTATTATGCAGAAGCAAACTGTACCAACAAATGGGAGACTAATTTAAGGTGCCTGAGTTTCCAGGTATATTTGAGATACTAAGATCCAGGAATAAAATGTATGTATTAAAATGGCAGAACTATATAATCTGTAGTAGCTTTCTTCAACATGGTGCTCTCCAGGTGTGTTGGGTGGACATTTGAGAGTCAGTCCCAACAAATTTAAAGATCTGTAATTCTGATTTATATTAACAAATGGTTTGGCCTTTCATCAATAGCTAAGATGCTTTTAAAATTTATTTTGGTAATTCTGCATGCTGTTCTTATAAAACCCTCAAATAAATGAATGATAGAAGGTATCAGGGTAGAACCTGTGGGTAACTATAAAAGTAGGAAGCTAAAGTAGGAGATTTTCATGGCAACAGTGAGTTTAAATAATATGTGAATCAACACACAGAGATGAGCACATATTAGTCTTCATTTTTACTTTGTAGTGCTTGAATTATAATCTGAGTATAGAGAATATTAGACTGAATTGTTTGGCATGGACAGGTCATTTCCTGGACCAGATACCATTTATGACTACTCAAGATCTCTACAGAATCCATTAAGATGGTTTATTCCAGGCATCTAAAAGATCCAGGCAGCTTCTGAAAGAGACTTGGCAGTTTTCCAACAATCTGCTAATCTTTTTAATGAGCTGGAATTTCTGTTGACTACTGTCATCCTCTACTCCAGCCCCCAACCTTAGATGGGTTAACCTGGTAAACGGTTGAGTGAGATAAATTATTCTCCTTCCTTAGTCAGATCTCTGTGATAGCAATAGCGTTTAGAGTTATATACCACTTTACAGCCCTCTCTTAAGTGGTTTACAGAATCAGCATATTGCTCCCAACAATCTGAGGTCTTCATTTTACCAACCTCAGAAGGATGGAAGGCTTGAGTCCATGAGGATCGAAGGAATCAAACATTTAATATTGATACATATTAAATGTAAGCTGCCCAGAATTGCCTTGTGGCAAGATGAGTGGAAACACATTTAATAAATAAATAAATAGTATTTCTATTTCTATTTATTTTTTTGTTCAAAAAACATTTGGGTCATCCAAATATTGAAACTAATGCTAAATATTGAAACTTCATATCGAAGGCTAGTAGCTCACTTTGAAGTATTAGAAATGTTTTTAAAAATGCAGAAAGTTAAGTAAGGAAGTGAGTATCATCCCAAAAGGTCATTACAAAAGGATTATCACCCGTGATGATAATTGGAGCCCCTGACAGTAAAGTTCTTATGCACATTGTATCACCAAATACAGGTAGTCCACGATTTACAACAGTTCACTTAGTAACCATTTGAAATTACAGCGGCACTGAAACAAGTGACTTATGACCATTTTTCACACTTACTGTTGCAGCATCCCCATGGTCACATAATTTACATTCAGATGCTTGGCAACTGATTCACATTTATGGTGGTTGCAGTGTCCTGGAGTCATGTGATCACTTTTTGTGACCTTCAGACAAGCAAAGTCAGTGGAGAAACCAGATTCACTTAACAATTGTGTTACTAATTTAACAACTGCAGTGATTCATTTAATAAATGTGGCAATAAAAGTCATAAAATGGGACAAATTCACTTAACAAATGTTTCACTTAGCAACATAAATTTTGGGCTCAATTGTGGTTGTAACTCAAGGACTACCTATAATGTGTCATTTTTGAGTCTACAGAGGGATTTTTGCAAGTTGAGGAGCTTTCCTCTATTCCTGCAAAGTAATGAAATTTCCCTCTATTCTCTTGTTTACACAAAAATACTCAGGGAATCACATAACATCCTTGGCATGTTTTCAGAAGTAATATGGCCATTATGTATTTTTGATGATGATGTAACATTGATGATGTTATCCATTCAGTCGTGTCCAACTCTTAGCAATTTTGTGAGCCAGATCTCTCCACATCTTCCAGTCTTGCACTACTTCTTTGAGTTGTTCTATGCTCAGGCTGGTGTCAGCTTTGATGGTGTCCAGCCGCTGTGTTCTTTGGTGGCCTGGTTTCCTTTTATCTCTAACTCTTCCAAGCGTAATTGCTTTCTCTAGTGACATGTAACATATGAGTTATAATTATATCAATATACAGTGTATTTAAATTAGATGTATAGGATAAACTCAATAGAGATCTATCATTAGTGAGATCTAACAAGCAAATAACAAAAGCCCAAATTGTTTGTGTTTTAGTATTTGCGTATAAACTTTTTTTTAAAAAAAACCTACAGCTCATTTTTATTTATCCATTACAGTGTTAATACTTTAAAAGTAAAGTCTGTAACTATTTAAAAACAGGGAAATTCATATGACAGCTGAGATGGTAAATTTTACTACCGGTACTACATTGCTTCTAGTTTCAGTACTTACATATTTACAATTGAGGTAAGGAAGGAATGCTCAGAGGAACAATGTGTTATATTTTTTGTTAGATTTTATTGGAAATATTGTATTAGCTATTCTTAAAACATATTCTCAGGTAACATATTCAATACACTTAATATCCATATTTTTTTTACTTTTAGTTAATATAATCTGGCAATATGTTTATATTATGACACATGCTAAATTATATCTTCAGGATATTCTCATGTATTGCATTTTCACCAAAACTGCCTAGAATCAATCAGAATAGAGCTGGAAGGGACCTTGGGGGTCTTCTAATCTAACCCTGAATCCTGAAGCAAGAGATCCAATACCATTTCAGACAGGTGGCTGTTCAGTCTTTTCTTAAAAACCATCAATGATGAAGCACCTACAACTTCTGAAGGCAAGCTGTTCCACTGGTTACTGTATTTTTCAGAGTATAATATGCACCAGAGTATAAGACACATCTTAGTTTTTTGGGAGGAAAATAGGGGGAAAAATTCTGCCTACCAGGTATTCATCTGGCTAGCATCCTTAGTCTGGTCAGCTTCAGCACATTAGTTCGCTGGTTTTGAGTGTTGGAGATAAAAAGAAACAGCTTCTAAAGCACAGCTGATCTTCGGAGAGAGAAGCAATGAGAAAAGCAGGCTAGGCACAGAAGATCGTTTCACTTGTTAGCACCTCGTTAGGGCTTCAAAAAAGCTACATTCAGAGTATAAGATGCACCCAAATTTTCAGCCTCTTTTAGGGGGAAAAAGTATGCCTTATACTCTGAAAAATATGGTAATTGTTCTCATGGTTATGAACTTAATTCCAGGTTGCTTCTCTCCTTGATTAATTTCCATCCATTGTTTTTTGTTTTGCCTTTAGATGCTTTGGAAAATAAGTTGATCCCATCTTCTTTGTTGCAGACTCTTAAATACTGGGATACTGCTATCATGTCCCCCCTAGTCATTCTTTTCTCTAGACTAGCCATACTCAATTCCTGCAACTGTTCTTCATATGCTTTTGTCCCCAGGCCTTTAATCATTTTAGTTGCTCTTCTTTGTACTTTTTCCAAAATCTCAATATCGTTTTTAAATGTGGGGACCAAAACTGGATTCAGTATTCCAGGTGTGGTCTTACTAAGGATTTATAACCTGTCACTAATACTTCACATTTTAAAAAAATTCTGTGGGTCTATTTGTACAACCAAGGATTGTATTAGCTTGTTTGGCTACTGCCATTCACTGCTGGCTCATGTTTAAGTCGTTGTCCACTAGGACTCCAAGGTCCTTTATTAGATAGTATTAATAAGGCCCCTTATTAGATGATAATATGGAAATAATATAATAAATTCCATCAAAGTAAAAATTAAAATAGCTTTTCTACAAAATTACAGGTAATAAAGCTGTTGCTTCCACAAATAATTATCCATGCCATTCATCAACTTCCAAATGGAAATTAAGTACTTTCAGAACATATGTCTGTGTAATTAAAATGGTTTTTAAATGTTTAAAATGTTTCCTAAACTATAAAAACTTTTCTAATTCTTTTTCACTTGGAATTATATATGCATCAAGAGTTTTCATTTCTTTTTTAGTGCTACCATGAAAACATCTGGATTGAACAGAATCAGGAAACCAACCAAAGTCTATGCCTCTTGTTTTTCATTATTTTAATGAACAAATATGCAGAATATATTGATATTTAAGATTCTCAGTTTGAATGCAGGTTAATTTAGACATTTAAATTAAAATATGTTGTTTTTAACTCTTCAAGAACTGATATCAATTTGACAATTTGGTTTGTGCTAGAAAACATTCTAATGCAGTGTTAAATTTGAGAATTCAATTTCTCTTCTTGAAGGAGTGACCCCCAACCTTTTGCATCCCAGGGACTGATTCCATGGAGAAAGTTTTTCCAAGGACCAGAAGGGGCATGGTTTTGCATGCTGCCTGCATCCCGCAGATGACACTTTGCTTGTTTGTGTGGCCTAGTTGCTGGCATGCCTCAGACTGATACCAATCCACAGACCAGAGATTGGGCACTCCTTTCTTAGAGGACCAATATCTGTATATAAATCAGACTCCCTTCTTTTCCATCACAATTCCAGGTTACTCTTTTTACTCTGCTTTTCAATTAATATCATGTAAATGATTTGATGACTTGATTCTATAATCACTTATTTTGTTGCTGTTGCTTTGATTGAATGTTTTAAAAAGACCCATTAAAAAAACTAAAAGTGATATTGTTTTCCAACTTTCTGGGAAGATTTTGCTTACTTTTATTGACAGCATATGAACAATTACCTGCTTCAGTTCTTGCTTCTGACATGGTTTCTATAGGCAGGTTTACTTAAATGGTGTTCAGTTTCTTTGTGACTTGTTAGAAACAGCTGCTGCCAGGAAAGAGATATATTTTTTCATTTATATCACATAGAGCAGTGATGGCTAACCTTTTTGCCATCGCGTGCCAAAAGCGGGGGGAGTGTGGGGGGGTTGCGCACGTGAGT
>JANHZT010000081.1:11324-21673 GCA_032468215.1 Stegonotus admiraltiensis
GGAAGACCACCGGGAGCCAGTGCAGCTCGCGCAGGAGGGGAGTTACATGGGAGCGCCATGTCGCTCCCATAACCACCTGCGCGGCCGCATTCTGGACCAGCTGGAGCCTCCGGGTGCTCCCCAAGGAGAGCCCCATGTAGAGAGCATTACAGTAGTCCAGGCGGGAGGTGACGAGGGCATGAGTGACCGTGCGTAAGGCATCCCGATCCAGAAAGGGACGCAACTTTTAAAAACTCTTAATAGATTAATGTGTTTTTATAGATACTATTAAAAATAATAGCTGTTGCGTTTGTAATTTTAGGATTTTCATCTATAAGTACTGTAAAATGTGGACATATTCAGAAATACCTCTTCCTGGTTTTGATTTTAAACTAAGCCAAATAACATTCTGTCGAAGACTCTTATTCACAGTACAATAAAATATGACCCATTGTTTCAAGATTAATAGCATTATGGAGATAAAATCTTTGACAAATAGGGAGTTTTGAAATTACCATATATAGGATGGCACAAAGACTGCTCTGTACTTACTTAAATCTAAACTATTAAGATATTTAAGGAGCTATAATGTATATCTGTAATTAAATTCAAAAGCTATAGATAAACATTGAACTTTAGCTTTAGCCATTAATTTCTATACTGAATTATCCCATAAACTTTGCATATTATAATGGAATGTTAATGTCATGCTCCTGGAAAATAAATAGTCAGAATTGATACCTGCCTGTTCTTATGGATCATCTATTTATACAGGTTGTCCTCTACTTACAACCATTCGCTTAGTGACCATTCGAAGTTTCAGTGCAACCAAAAATGTGACTTATGGCCATCTTTCACACTTACAACCATTGCAGTAGCCCCATTGTCATGTAATCAAAATTTAGACGTTCGGCAACCGGCCTGTATCTATGACAGTTGCAGTTTGGCTGGGTCAAGCGATCACCTTTTGCAACTTCGGACAAGCAAAGTCAGTGGGAAAGTCAGTGTAATTTAACAGCTTAGCAATGAATATTCTGGCTCCTCATTGCTGAATGGTGACTGCTTTTATTAGCAGATATAATCCAAATTGAAGCTCCATGTAGAATTTAAGGGGCGATTTTTGCATTAAAAAACCTGTATTGCTGCAGGAAAAAATCTCCTTTTGAATAAAAATATTGAAGCAACACCATTGTAGTAGATGTTGCTGTCAGAAGTGTTGCATTGCAGTTATGTTGCCAGGACAGGCATGATTAAATAAAATGCCCAAATAAGTAAAATGGTCCACGTTATCACATAGTTATCTTGAATTTTCATGTTCTACTTTTTTAACTTCTTTTTTCAAAAACCAGAATTTTAGTTTTGACATACTGCAGTTGATTTGTAATAGAATTTCTTGATAATATTTAACTAGTGCATCAAGTAGGCATTTGAAGCTCAATCCAATAAATGAAAGAAAAATAGTACCATCCACTTATAGCAAAGGGCACATTTTCTGTGCTTTATATACACATGTGACTTCATGGCAAGTTCTATTGAACTTACTTCTAATGACAATAACAAATTAACAGCCTTAATTGTGTGGCTTTTGAGATGGATGGATGGATTGATGGATTTTGGAAAATTTTTATTTTTTTGGAAGTCAAACAATATGACTCAATTTTATAGATTTTTTTTAATTATTTGAAATACATACTTGATGCCTTCGTTGTATGATGCAGTATCAAAAACTGATCTGAGTGTTCAGAAGAAAAGATACAGATTTAAAATTTGTATTCACTCCCTCTGGCGATAAATGCTAACTCCATATGGAGTTGTTTCTCCATAAGGAAATACAAACTACCATCAGTTATTACTTTGCCACTAGAGGTCAGTCTTTAGTAATCAACCTTTAACAAACCAGAACTGTCAAAAAGGCTAATAAATTACACAGTGGACTTTCCTAATTATGAATTCCTATTTAATCACTCACTGACAAGTTAAGTGAGGCAGTAGTCCCATGTACTTTGCATATATAGTTATGCTCATATATTATTATATTTCTTTAGAGGTGGATCTTCAATCATAGAGTAGGTCATTACCAAAGACTCTCTTATCTAGTCATAATTACTTATTATGGGAAATAATTAACTTTGTTAACCTCTTGATTCTGTTCCCAGCAAATGTAGCATCCACCCTTATCAACAAACCAGATTTTTCATAATAAAACATTTGATATAAAAGGGACTTTTTAACTATGTAATAAAATATATATAAACTAAAAACATGGTGGGGTAGATTAAAAAAACTGCAATGTGATACATGGAGATGATAGATTGGATTTCAAATGGTGAACCACAACTTGAATTTTTCAATATTGTGATTAAAATTAATGTGGAATGATACACAGATTAAATATGTTTGGGCATAAAAACTATTTTCTTTGCAGGGTAGATAGAGCTTAAGCATTTCCATTCAGTAAATACAATTTTGTGTGTATTTGATAATTTGACAAGTAATCTTATGTAAGCATCTGTGAAGAAAAAATAATTTTACAAGCCTTTGGTAATACACATAATGCTAGTAAGTTCAATTGGATTCAGACCCATACAAAAATAGTGTAAAAGTCGATTCAGAAAAACAATTAGTGAACAGTTACAATACATTAAGAGCCTTTCAGTTGCTTACAAGTTAGATGTTAAGGCTGCTCCCTAAACTAATGAAAGCTTTGGATAAACAAGTACTTATATGATTTTTGTATATTTTAAGTGAATAATATCATCTCTGAATTCATTGTCAAAGTATGCTATTGATCATGTTCACAAGTTGAAGAACAAGCTATCTGATGAAATTCAGCTGTCAAAAGCCTTTTTTCATTAGACAACAAACAATTCCTCCTCTGTAATTCATTGGCTAAAGAGGAAAGGAGTAAGGCATGTCAGAAAGGAGAATGAGTATCAGAAATGGGAAAGGTCTTCAAAACTTGTGAAAAGCAGTATAAGGTGAGGCTCTTCCCACTTATAGAAGTTGTACAATGGCACTAATGAATGTTGTTTTTGTCTAGTCCTCAGAGTTATGGCTGTTGCAGTACTCCTATAGACACATGATCTAAATGTGGACTCTTGGCAGCCTGCCCATATCAATGACCACAGGGTGCACTTCAATTCCCCCACCTGCCTATCTCCTCCCCATCTCTGCTGTTTTGCTCTGCTCCTCTCCATTCCTCTGCCCTTGGTCCCCTGGCATCTCTCCTGCCTTCTGCCATCCTACCCACCATCATCATCCACCAAACTTTTGTCTTTCTCTTCCTGCTGATCAGGGGTGGATTCTACTTACCTTTACTACCGGTTTGTAGTGAGGCCATGCACACGCACACTCTTCTGCGCAAGTGCAGAAGCTTCTACGCATGCACAGAAGCGTTTTGATGACATCAGGGTTGGTGGGCGGAGCCTCCCACCAGTTTTATTACCGGTTCTATAGAACCGGTACGAACCGGGGGCAACTCACCACTGCTGCTGCTGATTAAGCACATCCTACTGATTCTTTAAAAAGCCTCAAAAAGACCTTGTACAGGCAGCAGCTACCTCTCAAAGGTATGCATCAGCAGTAGCAGCAGCAAGATAAAAATGGTGAAGGTCAGTTGGAGCAGCATAGTGGGTTAGGTGGCTGAAAGGACAGACATGGAGGGAATTGATGAGTAGGGGAATTAAAGCTGAGGCAAAGATGACAGGGCAAGAGAAGCATGAGATCCTTGCTAATAATATCCAGGTCCAGGCCTAACAATCACAACCAAGATTACCTAATCTGCCATTGTTTAGTATTGTACTAAATACTAAACAATTGTGGTCATGTGGTGTTTTAGCTCATCACTTTGCAATACTACCTCCAGTCCCAATTAGGGTTGTTAGGTAAGGACAACCTGGACTTATATTGTAATTTTTTTTCTATCAGTTTCACTTTCAGAAGCTCTGTTACTAAATCCTTGAAGAACTGCTAAAGTAATTTGTAGAAGTGCTGCTGAAAAAAATAATATTAAAGCTATCAACATGCATATATATCTAGTCCTTGGATATTTCTGGATGACTGCATATGTTTGTTAAAATATTTTTGTATAACCAGCATTAATTGCTAATGTTTAGCTTGAGAAATATTTTTTTTAAATTCTGCTAATCTTGGAAAATATTTTGGTTTTTTACATGCTTTTGGAACACTAAAATATAGCCCAGTTCCATGTTTTGTAATTTGAGTATTGAAACAATAAGTATCAGAACTCAGTTCTTATTTTAGGATCAACTTCCAACGTTGGGAAAGACAAAGGAGTACAGTTCTAAAATAGCTTCTAGTCCAGACTGATTTTTCCTTTACTAGTAAAATAATTTTATATCCAGTTCCTTTGGCTTTCCTTACTGTATCCAGTAACTTTTCAAGTGGTACAGTTGTCAGGGTTCCAAGTAATACCCCCAACGAAAGAAGACTCCAAGGCTAGAAGTTCCTCAAAGTTTCATTTTATTAGAGATGTCATATTGGCACATCTGGGAAAACCCGAATCTGAACGTTTCTAGGTTTTCCCCACCCAAAAGAAAGTCCAAGTCCCTTCCCCTGTACCCACATGTCTATCACATGGTCCAATCAATGCACTGTCCCAACTGAAGAGGCTTCCCAGTCACGCCACTCCAGGTGCAGGCCCAAATGTTCTTGACTCTCAGAGAAAGAATATTATTATCGTTAAATATCTCTACCACTCTATGCAATCCCCCCCTCCCAGTTTCCAGCACTAAGCGTGGCAGCCCTGAAGATCCAAAGAAAAAGATGGCCTCCAGGGCTGACAACAATTTCTTTTTACCATTATCTGACATGACTAGGATAAAGTATGTTACCTTATAAATTAACCTTTTATTAATGTGGTGATGAGTAATATATATTACACTATCTTGCAAGTTTTCTTTTGTACTAATCTGGAATTTAGAACAAAGATGAAAAGTTGATCTTCTGCTGAATTATTTTTTTTTGACTCATATTAATTTTGGAATTTTTCATTCCCTAGATCTGTTTTCTGTTTCCAGGAATCAAGATGCAACTAACATCCCATGCAACTTCGTTGGCTTTCCTTTCTATATTTTTCCCCCACTTATGTCCATGGCCAAGTTCAAATACTTAAACTCTTACAACCAGTCATCACCTTATTTTGAAGCATAAATCCTTACATTCTTGTTTCTCATGGGTCACGCAGCTTCCTCCCATGAGCACTATACTGAATGACAGGTTTTATGTTTTTTTAGGCTTACAATATGGTATGATGATTGCAAGGCAAATTCTCTAATTCTTTGAAGTGTCTCATAATAATCCTAGATTTCTCCCCTAGAGACTAGAAAAATATACTGGAAATGTATAAAATAAGGAGTTCACATTTATGCAGCTTTTAGAGATTCTGCAGAACTGTTTTTCTAATGAGAGCTGGCACTTTCCTATTTGAGCTACCTATTGCAAAATAGTTATCTAAATCTTATATAAATTATAAAATATAAATCATTATTCTGATGGTATGAGCACAAGAAAAGGGAACTGATCATACAATAGAAGATTATGATCTCTAAGGAGGAACAGAATTAACAAGATGAAGTAGACAAGAACTTAATTTATTTCATTTCTTGATTAATTTTCATAATTATACTTTTTAAAGGAAAAGGTTTTGAATATTTAGATTTAAATATATAATACTATACTTACAGGGGGAAAATAGTCAATACATTATATTTTAAAGATCTCTGTATTGAAAGGAGATTGAGACACAAGTATTTTTTGAAAATGAAGAACCATTTTGAAAGACTGGTGTTCGCTGTTCTTATATGAGATTTAATTAAATTTGCTTGCACAGCACAGCTCCTTAGACATCTTCTCCATGTGGATAGATCTAAAGCCAGAATAGCTCATTGTTTACAGTGCTGTTGCTCTTTCAGCAAAAGTTGGGCCATTGTGATATTTATCTGAATTCAAACAAGGCTAATTAAAAGAACTGCTGACAGTTGTTGTGATCTGACGTTGACTGGAGCTTGATGGTCATTATGGGTAAATAATGAACCAAGCCTGCAAATGTAGCAGCTGCCGACTTGGGATAGTAGAACTGTTATTGCTACCCAATTTAAAGATCTATTGACTGCTTCTCTTTTTTCTCTATAGATCTGCAGAAATCTATCTAATGTTGCGTTTTGTCACTGCAGATCTTGTAGAAGTATACTACAATTTTCTTCTTTAAATATTTAACTTAGTTGTTAGCTTTCAGAATTTATTTTTTTCTGATTGGAAGCTTACTTATTTTTCCTATGAGAAAGATTTGATCAACAGTTATAATTGCATCTTAACTATGTTTTATATATTTTGATATAGTGGAAATATTCAACTGGCTGTATATAATTCTAGCGCTATTTTAGAGAAATATAAATGTGTACCATTGATAGCTAATTGCAATAACTATATGCAATAATGACTTTTTAAATGATATGACTACATATTTCTACAGTTTTCGTACAAACTCTGAAGATTTTTTTTTCTTTAAAGGTTTTGGCATAATAGTGAAGTGAGAAATATTATAATCTACAACCCTGCTTGTCAGTACTAGGAAACTTCTGTGGTGTTCATTAAAAATACATCATCACTTTGTCATGTTTTCCCATGTCCCATTAGCAAGCAAGCAGCAAGGCTATAGTAAAGGAAATAGGTAGAAAGAGACTATAATCATTGATGAATCTACATTTCCTAGAAGAACTCTAGACTTAAAAATTTATCCTAGAAATGTAAAAGTTCCACTGTACCATCATATTTATGCCTGCAGTGCTTAGTGCCGGTATACAACATTTATTTCAGCTGCCATTATTAAAGGTAACGCACATTATATGTAATATAAAAAGCATGTTATGTATAGTACATAATACAGCAAAATTAGAAATTTTGCTGAGAAGTGATCTCAGATGTGTCCCTAAAAAACAAACTTTTTCCTGAGAAAAAATGATGAAAAATTATTCATTTAAGAGACTTTCTGTTTCAGGGGAAAATTAACTTTGATTTTATTGTTGGGAGAACCATCATTTTTGTATATGTGTAAAAATAAATTTGCATATACCCAGATGAGAATGAGCATAAGCTGCTGGTTTTCTTTCTGTGTGAAACCACCATAAATTAACAAGAGGTTATGTTGTGCTACTTTATATTAAACCAAATCACCTCTGAAACATGTGTAGCACCATTCATCTGTGTCACCAAAACCCAAGAGAGTGGCTGATATCGACTTTGAAACCGAAACAGTGATCACTTACAAATCAAACATGGCATGCTCTAAACCGATTGTGCACGGCAATCTTTTCTGAGAAAAGACAACTAATTGAACATGATAAAGTGTAAAGTTAATTAACACTCTTAAATTTGTTGATTACTTTTCACAGGATTATATTGTTCTTTTGGGTAGCAGCTTTCTGTCCCAGCTGTCACCTTTTTAGCTGAATGTCTTTGGTGAACAATAGAGACACCATAACAAGTCGTAAATGGTCCCTGTGACAGCAGACCCTATGAGGCTGCATCTGTAGAAAATGATTAAAACAATTGCATTTTAAAGGTAGTTCAAACAGCAGCCTGGTCCCCTTAGCTCTCTCCTTTATCTCATTTTAGGATAGACTGTTTAAAACATTTAACCATATATTAGTACACGTTAGTACATTTAATTATTTAATGGAAGAATGAAAAAACCATTAAATCATGTCTTGCAGCATGCTTCTTTTCAGCACAAAATGTATAGCATCACACATTTAAATCTAAAAAAACCCTTATGAACATATGTTACAGTTATGTGCAATGAAGGATTAGATCTGGACTATATTACATATTAATTCCTCAAGCATAATACTAAATACTTCATTTCAGTGTTTATGCTTCATTGTTGATTTCATTGTGCACATTGGATAAGTAATGACATAATTGCAATTTCACTTAGAAAGGAGTAAGTTGTTATTTGTAAACATATAAGTAATATCATACTTATTTTAATAAACTGTTTGCAAAAGCACTATCATGCTTTCTTTTGGTTCCACAAGCACAGCAAGAAAACTTCTTCAACCTCTTTTTTTGTAACATTGGAAAGAATTGAAATTTATCTCCGTTTCTTGATTTATCCTGTAAACAAATGTAGGATCAAAACTAGATTAAAACATTAAGTTTTTCGTCCATTTCAAAAGAGGCCTATGGATATTGCCTTCCCAAGAAAACCATTTGGGTAGAATTTAATGTATGCAATTCCTTTTTTAAAGATTAAAATTAATGCAGATCTCAGCATGATTTAAGATTGGATCAGGAAATCATTCCAGTTTATTTTTAGTGTAGACTTTTGTTTAAAAAAATACCTAAGCAAATTGCCATGATTAATTTTGACAAGTTCACTTGTTTCTAAAACTAGCTAAAGACTTGACATGTTAATTTTAAATACAATTTGATAGTTCTTTAAAAAAATTCTGCTTAATGTTCCTGAGAACATTTCAAAGCCCACATACCATTTGTTGGAGTTATGTCACTCTTATGGGATCTCCTTTTTAATGCCAGCCTGTTACTGAGGCTGGCTGAAGGGAGAGCAAAGTTATCCGCAGGAGACTGTTTTCCATAGGAAAAATGGAAGATTTCCCATGTGGACATCCTATGTTGTATGCAGGAATCGTCTTTGAAAGGTCAATGACCTACTGGGTTCTAGTTGGCCTGCTGTAAGACTGTCTCTTTCCATTCAGTTTCTATGATTTTTGTGCCATTTTTTTCTCTGACTGCTAGATAGACAGATGAGAAGTCTTTTGGAGGGGGTGAAATGGGGGGAGGGAGTAGAGTTACCAACTTAACAAAAGATCAGTATATTAGTAATTTTTCAGTTAACTAGAGACTTATATACCAATAACATTTATTCTACAGTTTGATCAATTATTCTATAAATGCTATCATGGTATACCTAGGATTTTATTTCTCTCTTCCTGTCTGTGTCACAGATATTAAAAAGTAAATATTTCCCATTAACTTTAAAATGAATTCAAGAATTTTATTAGGGCAGCATCTTCATAAAGCAAACACAGTTACCAGATAACATGGAAGAGGATGAGTAATCTGACATCGGATTTTTGCCCAAGGGCTAGGCAAAACGAGCTTAGATATGGGCATGGAAAGTTATTGGTGCTATTTGATAGCTCCATGTCTTATGATCAGAAAATGATCAGTGGCTACAGGGAAAATGTACTGTATGGATAATTGGAAAAGGCTGAATTCTGATGAGCAGAGCTGAATGGTGTTTTTTTTAATGTTTGTTTGCTTGGGAAGAGATAAGATTAAGCTTTCCTCCTTGCAGACTTCATTTCCTCCATTTCCACTCCCACTCAGTGTATTCATTTCACTCTTGATGATAGCATGACACAACTAAAAATACTTCAAACACTGAACTTGAGGTAGATTTGTAGCAAGTTCTATAATAAAGAATCAGGCTTTATATTGCAGGCTTGCAATATAAAGATAAATTCAAAGCTTAAATGCTGCATTTTCATCAAATAGAATACCCTGTGAGAGGCTTCCTTTAAAATTCTGGAAATTGCATACTATCTATTAGGCTTCATTCACCCAGACGATTACTTGAATGTGAAGACGAAGAGGAGATTAAGGTACACAGTTCCTTGATAAACTAGTTTTATTACTGATACTAGGAAAGCTTTAATTAAAACCAGAAATTGCCAACTATAAGATTCAAGCCATATCTGCCTGTCTATCTCCAGGTTCATATCTTAGATCGAGTCTTATATGGCCCAGCAGACAGAGCTGTTCATTTCTCTGTAGGAGGGCCAGTTGACAGCTGTGCACTGTTATTGCAGCAGACCTATCTCATCTCAGGCTCTTTTCATCTGACCTTATTCCTTCTCACACTCCATTGCCAGGTTAAGAAGGATTGCTTGAAAGAGGTTGGCCAGCACTTTGAAGTAGAACAATGCCTTTGGCAGTAGGTAATTGAATAACATCTAGATTCAGAATGATTAGAGAAGTTCCATGCAGATTGGTGAGTTTTGGTGATTTAACAATACGGTGGATATATAAAAAACCCTATTTTCTATCCTTATTTAAGTCGATAGGACCCAGGAACTTTGCAGGAAAGCAATGACTTGATGAGTACAAAGACATTTATTTCAGTTCTGAAACTAAAAAACTAATTCCTAACCTATAGATATCCTGATACTTTTTTTGTGGTGGCTATAGAAAATGTAAGAAATTTGATGGCTCAGTAGCTAAGACACTGAGCTTGTCGATCAGAAGGTTCCAGCTTCTGCCAACCTAGCAGTTCGAAAGCATGTAAAAATGCAAGTAGAAAAATAGGGACCACTTTGGTGGGAAGG
>JANHZT010000081.1:77106-92551 GCA_032468215.1 Stegonotus admiraltiensis
TTTTAAATGGCTCTGACTCTGATTAGCAGGCAACTCAGCAGGCAACAGAGCTTGGCTGGTTAGAGCCATTTAAAAGGCTCAGATCACGTGGCTCAGCTGGGCATGTGGGGCAGGGGCAGGGATTTTTGCTACCGGTTCTCTGAACTACCCACCACCATCGCTACCTACTCAGCCAAGCCGGTCTGAACCGGGAGCATTTCACCCCTGGATGGGAGTCATGTTTTAGAACAAAGTCCACAGTACGAGGTTTAGAGTCCTGACCACCCTGTCACGGTGGCCGGTCTGATATCAAATCCCTGTGCTAGTGGCTAGAAGTACAGTTTGTTATTTTGACACAGCCCAAGGGGAAAATACAGACCAAAACCACCCTCTCACAGTGGTTGGTCAAATGTCCCCTCTGCTGGTGAATGATAGATGTGGACCGGCTTCTATGATGGCCCCAGCATAGATCTGTGTCCTCCAAATGGGTAAGGGTCTCCGATGACATGAGCCAACAGGCAAGTATGAACTGAGAAAGCTGGCGGCTCATCAGAGGTGAGCACAGAATGGGGAAGATGACAAAAAAGAGGGTAGATGGCACAAAGAAGACTAGCAAGTGGACGGCCAAGTAGCCCATAATCCACATTGCCCTGTCTCCCGCCCCCAGCCTCCAAGATCACAAATAAAGGCCTACCAGTCACTGTGAGGAACTAGCCACTTACTGGGCAGTCCTCACATCTTGTCCACCCCTCAGATGAAGATGGTCTGCTGCCAAGATGACCCTGCAGACCGCAGCAAAAAGACCAGCCACTGCTGACTGGCAGCTTGGAGATCCCCTCTCTGCCCTCGCCAGGACGGTCACCATTGCCTTGGGTGGTCTGCTCATGCCGCTGCCGCCGCCAATACTCCCTCCTCCACCTCTCGGCTCCCCACCTTCAGGGGGATCTGACAAGCCCAAGCCACAGAAAAACCAGGGCTTGGGTCATTGCCAGGCAGCTGACGACCCCCTGGGTCAAACCACCGTCGCTCTGGCTTCTGAGTGACTCCGGCAGAAAGGAAAAGGCCACCGCCGCTGCCCAGCTGATGCGGCCGCCCTTCCCGCTCTCGTGCTTGACTCGTTCCAGCCAGCCGCAATGTCACCAGAGGGCCAAAAACCTCTCGTTCGGCTGGCAGAATGTTTACCCAGCCGAACCTGGGGCCAAGAATGTTCAGAACGGCCCCAAGCAGGACCCAAACAGGAAAAAAGCCATCCTCGTTCCACTAGAGTTCAGGCAACCGGCGCCATCTTGAGCATGCACAAGAGAAGATTCTGCATGCGCAACAGTCCATTCTGATAATTTTATTAACATAAATTTTATTAACATTTTCTTCTCCACTGAAAATTGATGAACAGGTGGGAAAAATGCTAAATAAAGTTTTATTGTAGTGCAAATTGTACTTTTGCTTTTTATAGGCCTCTAAGGGAACAAAAAGTTATAATAAAGGTGTGCTACAAATAAATAACCAAATTGTCCAGAGTCACTCAAAGAGTGGCATAGAAGTATCAAGATAGATAGATAGATAGATAGATAGATAGATAGATAGATAGATAGATAGATAGATAGATACATGCAATCTGAACATTGTTTCTCCACTCTATAGCTGCCCTTCATAGACAGGTCTTTCAATCAACTCCCAGTGACAAGAAGTTGCTCTGGCAGACAGCAGCAACTTGCAACCTTCTCTGCTGGCTTCTTCAATTCCCCGGAAATTGGAAGCCATTAGAGAAAATTACAAGTGGAGATCACATGACCACAGGGTGCTTGGTAACCAGCCATAAGAATGAGCACATTGCCAATCATCCAGATCATGATCACATAATCCAGGGTGCATGGTGTGATGTTTTACAATGGCTGGAAGTGCTTTACAGGCTGTAAAGCACCTTTTCCAAGCTGTCATAAATTGAAATGGTCATTAAACCACCAGTCATAAGTTGAGGACTGCTTGTAAACCATATATTCTTGAAGCTGATACAGTATCTTTGGCATTTTCTGATTCTTTCAAATTATTAGTGCCATGCTTAACATCAACTTATATGCCCAAATTCCCTAATATGGTGGGACAGAAGCCTCAGTGCCATAGTTTTTATTTATGTTTGGTTCTAAACAAATATAAACAAAATTTCCATCAGCCAAAAAAGCTGCTAACCAACAATACAGTTGTGTCTCTCCATGCAGTTTTACTCACCATGCTAAAATATCTCTACAGAGATGTCTCACTTTCCCATGTTCTTCCCCTCACAGGTGGTAAATATGCTATAGGTCTCCTCCTATATATCAGATTGCAATGTGTCATGCTTCTGGAGCTTTGGGCTCTTTTTAAAATTACATTTTACACATCAGTAAACTTGTAATGCAGAAACTGCTTTCTTAGAGTTATTTATATCCCTGTGTTGCAAAAGAATTTGTCAGGGAATAATATGAATGTTATTTATCTGACGGCTCTGCTTTATAGACTGCTACATTTCACATCCTTCAGTACTTCTTGGCAGAGAAGTAAATAACAGTGCTATTAACCTCTAGCACCAGTATAAAAATAGACAGTTATTAAGGGGTAAATATTACTTTGATGATTATTGCCCCAGTCTGCTTTCACTGTAATAAATAAGATTTCTTTGTGGGTCCAAAAAACCCTACATTTTTAAAAGTTACATACAGCAATCTTGGCTACTTGCTTCAAATAGTTTTTTTGGTGGCATTTCATACTGTTCAACTTAACCCAATGTGTGTTCTTCTAGTACTGACTGGTTCACTGGGATTTCCTGGAATGATCTGATAATGATAGCTTAGATCAGTAGCTCTCAACTGTCCAGCCAGCATGGTAATTCTGGGAGTTAAAATGTATACCTCTGAAGGCTGCTAAGGTATCATAAGATGGAGCTAAGTTCCACACTGCAATACCTGCATGAATTGAAGAATATATTATTATGTAAGTTAGGGTAAAAATATTGTGGGCACAGCTTCAGATTCTTAAAAAATATTTTGTCTAGAAAGGTAGTAGACAGTTCAAAAAAGAGGAGAATATAACAATGGGTTCAAGTCATATCTACCATGGTTACAATATTTGATAGAAAGTTGGTAACATGTTGCAATTGAGCCTTCAAATGTAAAAACATAAATCCGTATGTTAAATATAAACATATATCCATCCCAAGGATTGATTTATACTTTATTCTCCTGATATTTCAGTAGGTCTATTTTCCTTTCCTTATCCAACCTATTGCATTCCATTTGGAAGAATTACATACAGCAGACTCAAATCCATCCGGTAAATGGAGACTCTCATCTCTCCACAGAGGTGCTCATCACGTTTTAGAATTCAGGGCACATTTTCCACAATACTCAATTCTCTGCCTTGACCATTGACTCTGGGTACACACAAGATCAATGTGGGGTCAAATCCATTACAGCTTCTGGAATGCATTTACAAAGTGCCTCTTTGCTGGTTTCCTTTCTGGCATTTGCCACATTTTGAAAAATTTTATGTTATCTAAAAATAGCAGGCCTTAAATGATGGAGGAGCCTGCAAGAGAACTGCATTTGCTCCTCTTTTTGCCAGCTTTGCAACAAGTCTTTACAGAGGACCTCTTTCATTTCAGGCTACAATAAGTTTTTTTTAACCGCTTATTAATTTGCTAGTGTTTTTAAATTTATTCATGTGATGGTTTTGGATTGCAATTTGTTTTACTGCTTCATTAAGATCTTCTTAATTTTGTGGGGTTTCCTTTTTATGAACATGCTGCCTTAGTGTTCTTTTGTTTTTGAAATATTTAAAAAAAATAAAATATCAGCTGGTCCATTTGTATCTGTTTACTTTCTGAAAATTTTCTGAAAATTTGATCCAAATTCTTGGCCAGATATTTTCACCAATGACAATAAACAGCAAAAAAGGAAATTGTGTACATAACTTGATCCTATTAGGCACTGACAAAAATGGCAATTGGTGCTTAAATCTAGATAATTAGATTTAGATTTTTTCTTTTTCAATATCATTTTCCAGCTAAGAAACACTTTGTCTCTCTATAAGCTCTTGATACATGCTTTCTTTTATAATTATTCTAGATACATAATATTTCTAGATATTCAAGCTGGAACTGAATGTTATCATTAGTTCCTTTCTTCTAAAATCTTCTGATATCACTCCATAATCCACTCCTTTTTAAAAAAAAATATCCAATACTCTGTTACTATCTCATGGAGCTGAAGCAGAAAGCTGTAAGGGACAAATGGAATCATTATTGTTCTTTCAAGTTTCAGTGTTTTTTCAAGATACCTTTTGTATATTCCAAACAAAACCCCAAGCCACAGTCTTGTCATCTTTTCCTACACATCCATTTTTCAATATATTGATTACTTTCAGGAAAGACTCTGTATCTACCTAATCTTGATCTTTTTCTTTGAATATAAAGGCAGTGTTTCGAAGAACTAATGCCTGAATTGAAAATTCAATAAACTGTCTCTCACACATATACTATAATCAGTTTTAATAGTTATAACATTGCACATGTATTAAGCATTGACTTCCTAAGTGGATTCAGATAACAATAGACTTTGTAATCTTATAATTAATCAGTTAAGACCATGAATCTTCAAAATAACCTCTCTGGAGAAAGCATATGAAGTACATATGTTCTTATTAGTCATGAGTAATAAAATAGATTTATAACAATGTAGATAATAATAGCCTAAGCTTATTATATAGGCTTGTATATAAAAATGAGGAAAATTTAGCTTCATTTTGCTCCTGGAGACACCATTTAATGCTACCATATTTACATATCCAAAGGGTTGGAGGGGAGCTTAGGCTTCCAAAACTTCTGCTTTCAAATTATTATTTTTTAAATGTGCAGAAAACTTCCTTTTATATTACCAGCTGCAATTTGATAACCCTATATTTGGAATTCTGGGAGGTGTAATTCAAGATACCCAGACCACACTAACTTGGGATACCCAACAATGGGTTGCATTTTATTTGTCCTGTTTGAGACCAAAACCCTGGAAATCATGTGGACCAAGAACTATTAGATTCATGGAGTCATAGGGATCAATTGTCTACTTCTGAAGACCAGCAGTAGGGAAATTAGTGGGTGTCCTGGTGCAGTTGGTTGGGTGCAATGAAAACAGACTGGTAGATTACATGGGCCAAGAGACTGATCTAGCAGGTATAGCTTATGTTTTTATGTTATTCATGATACAGTTGTCATCAACACCTTTTAAAAGATACTTTTAATCCTTTCTTTATTGCTTTTATAAATAATTCAAGGTGCTGAATATACTAATTCTCCTTTCTTTTCCTCTTTTCTCCACAACCTGTGAGGGAAATGGAGTTGACAGAGAGTGACTGGCTTCAAGTCACCCATCCAGGTTTCATGCCTAAGGCTGGACTAGAACTCACAGTTATGTGGTTTCTAGCCTACTGCCTAAGTTACTAGACCAAACTGGCTCAATGTAGACCAAGTGGCTCTTGACAAACTGGCTTTTGTTTATATTGTATCATTTTTCTCATTCTTTTAATTACAAAGTAATGAGGTGAGGCAGGTAGGTAGGCAATGAGTGAAGTGTGCAAGTACATTGTGGCTCAAGTACCACATAGGTGAACCTCAGCTTTACAGTGAGTAATTTACATGCCTTTAATTTTGAACAAATTAAATTATGCCAATATAAGTAACTGTTGTGGGGAGGAAGGTATTGCTACAGAAAACTTTATTACATCAGAGTCATTGTTGCTTTTTTAAAAAAACAATTCAGATATTCAGATGTGTTTATTTTCAGAATATAGTATAGTTATGATAATGATTTCTTAGTTTTAGTATCCACAGCAGATACAAATTGTTCTGGCAAATTGCTGTCATTAACAGCAATTGTGAAAGGTCCTTTCTGGGATTTTTTCAGTATAGGTACAGCTACAGTTCACCATGCTGTGATGGACATTTGCTCTAAGTAGGATCTCTTCTCTACAGCATTGTGTATCTTGTGTTCTGAATGGAAATGAAATATGGAAGTTGTGCTTATGGCAAAGTTTGGATTGCCATAAGAATGGATTGGATGATCCATTCACTATTAACAAGGGGCCACAGAGAACATCTATTTGGATATGTTACAATAATTGAGGTAGCTACACACTTTCTTCATGTTTCACATATTTTACATATGTAAAATAATGTATGTATAAACATACAATACATTACATAGTTTATGCATATACATCTACATACACACACATCCAGATACACACATATATGCCAATGAGGTACAATAAATAACTTAGGGACAAGTTCCTGTTTTCTTTATAGCATCAGGTTTTGTGTATCCCAAAAATAAAGCACATAAAAATGACTGGGGGAAAAAACCCACATGGATCAGGGCACTGTTGTTGTTGTTTTTTACTTTTGCAACTTAAAAGACTTCATGTTGCTCTCTCATGACTCTTTGAGTAAAGGAAATGAAGATCTTTTCAAAACAACATTCAAAGAAAAATAGAAGGCACCACAATTACAGAGGATGCTTGAAGTGCAGAAATAGGTAATTGATTCCACAGATTTGAATTAATCTTGTAGGCTTGCTTGACTATGATGTTAATTTAAATATGATATGAAGTGATTTCAAAGCACAAAAAGAGGGGAAACTATTTGGAAAACTATGGAACAAGTTAACCACAAATTTATCTGATACAAGTAGTGATTGCTTGGTGAGAAAGACCAATGATTTAGACAATATGATGGCCTCCCTCCCTTTGCCCTTCCTTTTCCTTAAGATCTATTTCATGAATATGTTTTTGTTTTCCCAAACAAAGTCTAGTATATGGAATAGGTTACAATTATCTCCTCTTCCTTGGCCACCTCTTAGCTATCAAGACTCTGATAAATGTCTATGGAGATTCTCAGTCATCCAGGTCATGGTTGTCCCAAAGGTGCTTTTTCAAGAAGCAACTGGACTTTGTTTTGGGTTTTTTTGATGTTTCACTTCTCATCCAAGAAGCTTCAGAGCTTCTTGAAAAAGCACCTTTGGGATGAAGACTCTGGTACAGTATATTGACAAAGCAAATTCCTCTAATGAGTAATTGTAAGGAAGGAAAAACACTTTACTACTTTGAGTGTTGTACTGTTAAATTTTAATCTCCTTTTTATCATCAGATTTAGGTGATATAATCATTACTTTATCTATAGGATACAACATTAACTTGAATGATATAGTCTACTTAACCTTATATCTTTAAAAAATAATATTTTGTTACAATAGGTAATATGCCAAAAACATATCTGACAAACTTTGCACATTGTTAAAGTTTGCATTTATCAGAATCAATACAGAAAGATAGAAAAACACACAATAAAATATATAAGTATTCTTGCTTATAAATATATTAACCAAACAAAAACGATACATTTATTAAGATCCACATATTTATTTCAAAGACTTTATCAGCATTGTGGAAATGAACAATTTTTGCCATTTTTATACAGTGTAATAAGTTCAATAGAGTATAAACTCAAAACTTATTTGTTGCAATTCTGAACTTATTTTTCATGCATTGGATTGTTAAATGCTAACTCACTAAAGCCCCAATGCCTTCAATGGGATTAAAGTATTACTAAATTTACCAACCTGTATAGGCTTTTTCAAATGAACTATTTCCTATGAGAGTGTGCATAGCATTTTTAGCCTAGATATACTGTACAGTAATTTACTGAATTCAGAACAACTCGGTAATCCATTCCAATCTTATAGGAAGTGTAGAATGAAGCAGGGAATGATAGCCTTTGCTCTTCCATTCTTACTCAAGAAAAATCTAGTGAAATGGAAAACAAATCTTTTCTTTTCACATACATTTAATTTATAATGGTGGGCTTTGTATAATGTGGATAAACTTAACCTCTACCTATATAAACAATGTTTACCACTTGAGTGTTTTGTCTGTTGTCCCCATATAATTTATGCATTTGATTTTCTTACAGTAATTTTCCAGACCTGGTTTTGATTTAGAGGGAAAAAGAAAGAGGTACACATTTAAAAAAATAATACTTCTTAAAGAAAATAACAATCATACTTGGCTCTCTACTCAGGAGTTATATCTGAACTAGACTCACCTCTATGGGTGGCATATGAGTTGAATAAATAACAAAACATAAAGGGTGTCACCAGTTGGATTTTTAGCTACTTTTCTTTGAACAATATGGATCAAGATTGCAGCTTGAAAAACCAAGTTGCTCGAAGGGTAGAAATTGTAGGTTCCAATTTAAAATCCAGATAGGCATAGAGAATGAATGTCATCATTCAAGAAATCTTTTTTTGGCATTGCCTTAATACTTCTTTTTCTGGACCTTCTTCAGTTTTCTTAGATTGTTGCTTTCCCTGGTTGCTTTAATACAGTGAAGTCACGTTTTCTACTTTGGTATGCTATAACTGGGAAAGACCCAAATTGTGTATACTCATCGCGCAATCAATCTAGGAAATAAGATCATTAATACTTCTGCTTTATTTCTCTGTATGTGACTTGTGTAATGTCACTCAGTAACTCCCACTTGACATTTTAAGCTATGGTTCAGCCAAGAATGTCATTTCCAGTACTCAAGATTCCCTGCCCTTGCTTGGAAAATTTCAGAACCTGTGGATGATATGCTGCCTGAAGACTGCTTAATGCTTTTCTAAGCAATCAGTAATCAGACTAACACCTCACGGACTTCATTCACACAACGTATTTATTCAATTACTGAATTATATGCTTCTGCAATTCAGTAATTAAAAATTAGCTAAAAGGTGGTGGTTATATGCTAACCCACAAAAGATAACCAAGGTGGCATGTTGTGTGAGTGTATAAGCAACTGACCTTTAACTGACTTGGTTAAACATGTTATGTGTGCACAATCTATTAATATTGTCCACATATATTTCTATGAATGTGGAGTTCTGTCCAATTGGTTAGTTAGTTAGTCGTTACTCAGATAAATGTTGATTTATTGTGGATGCTTTAATTGTTAGGATATGTTAGGGAATAGAATAGAATAGATATGACAGCATAGAGTTATCTTAAGATGGGCAGTCTAAAAATTTTATAAACATATGAATAAATATGAATCCAATAAAAGAAATATGAAGGTATGGTAGCCATTTTGTTATACTTGCCTCCCATTTAATATGGGAGGTGTGGGGATGGGTTGGGGATAGGCAGGAACTATAGTTATGGTCTTTAAATACATTTCTATCCATGCTAGATTCTTGTTTTTGTTCCCTTGCAAAAGAAATGATGGCCTCCCTCCCTTTTGTTCCCTTGCAAAAGAAATCTTTCTGATTTTGTTTAGCAAAACATCAAAACGATGTTTACTGAAGAGGATAATCTTTGCTCCCAGGAGCCTTGCTGTACATATTTTTTTTCTTAACAAGACTTTTTTTAACGGCATAAGCAAATATCCTACATGGCCTTTCATTTGCCTCAACACATTTTAAGGATAATATGAAAGCTTTTACCAGTCTATTCTGCCCTTCTGTCTGTTCCTAGCAACATAGGGTAAACATGCAACATTCACCACCAAGGGAAAAGGCTGCTTTTCTATTTGTTTTATCTGCAGACTAAACAAACTTTTTCTCACCAATTAAGAGTGTCTGGAGGATGTAATTTTTAAAAAAGAGACAAGATGGCAGCTTCAATTGTATGATTGAAGCTCTTCTTTTTTATATACATTGTGATCAACATCTTGACTTTTATGACCATATCATGCAGATATCTCTTATTAAGCTCTTGGAGCTTCTAGCAAAAAAAAGGATTTTTTAAAAAGAAGCACAGTATTTTATATTGATTTCTTTTTATTAATGCAGGTCAGCTCCATTCTTCAATTTGTATATCCATTTTTTGTGTGTGTATCTGATTATTTCCAATTTGAACACTGTTTATTCCAATGATGTGAATAATTCTTCCTCTGTTCATGAGATTGTCACAATGATACTGTGAGGCAAGCAAAAAGATATTGGGAAATTGTACGAAGTTACAAAACTTCACCACTAAGTAAAGATTTGATTCTCACTTTCTCAAGAATGAGTGGAAAACTATTGTATAAAGTTGTCTGGCAAACAGAGTCAATTTGCAGGACCACTTGAAAGACTGACAATTTTTATGCATCTCCTTGGATCACAACTGCTAAGAGACAATGGCACAATTGCCCACCATATGGAAGTTGGAAACACCCAATTTTAACAAAGGCTTCACATAACCAGGAAAACACTAAACTGTTTTTTCAGCCTCCTGCCCAATTCCCTGCACAAGACATTCCTACTTATGTTATGTCATTGTTTACACATGTGTAAAATATAACATATTTTACGTGTGTGTGTGTGTGTGTGTGTGTGTGTGTGCTCCCACATATTGAATATGGTCCCCAGTAAATCTGGCAGGTCAGCAACTTCACTGAATCATCTTCACCGTTAAATTTTTTAGAGATATGTCAGGGTTGGGTTTTTTTTCTATTTAACATCATACCATTCCTTCTTATTAGGGTGTCTTTACATTTGGGAAATGCTTTTAATTTGTAACTGTTCGCTATCTTGGATTTCTTCCATAGAATTTAAATAAGGTAATAAAGGAACAACATTTATTGTACTCATTTATGCAATTTATGCTTGAATTGTATCCACTGCTCTATCCTGATTTCTAGACGGCTCAGAGATATTAAAATATCAGTAATAAATAATGCACTACATGGAATCATTAAAACTATCTTTGTACCTTATAATGCTAGAAAACAAATCATATGCAGTTAGGATACCACAGGCCATGGACTTTAGTAATGATTCCTGGAGTATATTTAGGTACAGCAATCATAGAGAATACATTAAACTGGAAACAAATAATGTCAGACCAATTTAAGGAGCTGTTACTTAATTACGTGGACCATAGCTAGAAAAAGCATAGAAAGAAACAATCAAAATGTGGGTGGAATGAGAGCACATTCCATATGATTATATATTTGGAGCTTTTTAGTTCAGAAAACTGGGTAGAGAAAGGCAAATAAATACTTTTTCACATTTTTTTTCAAAATGTAGTTTTCTACAATTCCTTATGTGTATGATGATATGAGCAGAGATCTTGCCTCAAAATATGCACTTAATTTTTAGCATGTTATTTTGATTCAATGTTTTTATTATAAATGAACACAATTACTCTATGGATCTCTTTGAGTGAAAAAATATTGTTCCTAATCATTAGTTATATCAGTGAGGGACAAACAGCAATCTCCCAGCCATGTGTTGACTGCAATATCTTTCTTGATAGCCTCCCAGTTTGCTTATGGATCTGGCATGGTCCTGTCAGGCCCTGTCCCTTCGGAATCAGGCTAATGGCTTATTTAGATGAATATTCTGGGCCACCTATATTGGAAACTCATAAGGACAGCGAGACAAAGGACTTCTTCAACTATTACTCATCATTTGTCTACTTTGTTTGGGGTTCACAGGGGAGGCAAATGATATCACGATATCAGATTGCAAGTACATAATGTAGCATCGCATGATGATATCACTACACATAGCTCATCATTTTGCACCATCTTAATTTTGCTGAAAATAATTCTATTGATATGGCACTTCTAGTCCTGTCCCAAAATGTATGAACATACCCATCCACCAACACATTACCAATGAACTTTAGATTGTGACAAATATCGTGTACAACAGTTCATGTCTGATTCCCCAGCAGAAAACTAAATTCTGGGCAAATATTCTTTGCAATTAAAACAATCCTGTGGGCATTTTAACTTGTCAATTTTAAAGTAATTCTGCTTCTGCTGAATTATCTGGTGCTAGTGTTGAAATAAAAGTACTAGCAAAAAGCTAATAATACTTTTGAATAAAACTTGGGTGACTGTTTGGATGCATCCATACTATGGAAATATGGTGCTATTATTTTTTTCCAAGAGAAAAACATTACAGCAATATTCTCAATCTTTATAACTTTAAGACTTCAACTCTCAAAATTACTCAGATAGTAGTCAGGTATTATATAGATCTAACTCTCCTTACTCTCACAACTCAGTGAGGCCAGCTAAATATTGCCATTTGCTGGAATATAGTCACTGTAAAGAGTACAGACAAACAACAGCAGGGATGGGAAAGACAAACCTATTTTTCCAATGTTTGTCTTTAGCCTGAATAGATTATTATATAATCTATTTATTGGAAGACATAATTTGATATTATAGGATAATGAAATTTGTTTAGGATAAGTAAACCTTTTAAAAGTAGTATATATTTCCAAAAACATACTGGTACATTTGGTTCATGACAATGTGGTTGAGAACAAAAAAAATAAAAGTGGGAACATGGTTTTAAATTGCAGTTCACTGGATTCTACTTTTAAACCTTAACAGTAAAAAAAAGAACAATGCTATGTAACATGTTCATGGTTTTAAGATTTATCTCTTCCATAATTGAACTAAAGCAGTAAACTCAGCAACTTTAAGATGTATGAATTTCAAATCCCAGAATTCCCTAGCGAACATGTTGACAAATACTGGAGTAAAGCATTTTAATTACAGAATAATTTTTCATTGTCTACTCAGAAATAAATCTGAATTTCGTGGTGGTTGGGACCATATCCTTTGAATAAATGAACCTTGAATTGCAGCTTTAGTTATCTATTGTTCAGACATTAAAAATATGCTTGATAGTCGCGTAGCAAATAATCCTGAGATCTGACTCCATGGAGCTAATAGTAAAGAAAGGATATGCTACCTAACTGTATTTTTATTTCTCAATAACCCTATTTGTTTACCTAATTCTTTACTTCAGAAAGAAATGTCTCTGTGAAGTGATCACCTTCATCAAAAGCAAAGTGCCATATCAGTGGACAACCATGTCAATGTGGAGTAGACTATCCCAGTAGCCAAGACCTAATTATCTTCCTCAAAATGGCAACCTGAAGTGGCTGCTGCACATTCTTCCAATCTAGGACTATCTCTAGGATCAAAGGAATTGGGATAATGAATCCCTAGGAAAGCTTTGCAAATAGAGGCAAGTAGCTTAAGTAAGAAAATGAATCCCCACGAGCCTGCAGCGGTTAAGTTATAAGGATTTAGAGATCAGGCAAGATGAAAATTGAATTGTTGATTTCATTCAAATTTGCAATTCAGTATTGAAAATCTATTCAAACTACCAGATCAATTCATAGATTTTTAGTGTAATAAAACTATGCTTGTATGCAAAAATCCAAATCAATTTGAGCATATTTGATCTGGTGCACTGAATCATTTTTGAATCAAATTTTCATCTTTGCTTTCTTGCATTTATCATACAAGTCCCGCAAATTAAATGGTGAATATATATATATATATAACTTTCAGGCAAAATATCTTTGAATCAAATCTTTGTAAGGTCTTAAAAAGTAATCTTGTAATTCAGCAAGCATATTCAAAGGAATAGCAAATAAAAAAACCACAATGCCTATATTTCTTATCAAGCCTGATGCTTTGAATCTAAGGGCCTGGAATCTTTTGGAAGAACTGGGAAAATCCTTCTTCAAATCTTGGAAATATAATACTTAGATTCTCAATGTTACCTTAAACTGGTAGATTCCTTTGTGTCTACCAGCTGGAAATAACCAGCTGGAAATAAACTATAGTGCTTTCCAGATTTCAATCCCTTCCTCTGTTTTGGCCACAACAATGATTTTATGTTTTTCCTAGATCACAGTTTCCATGACTTCTGCCTGGCTGCCTGGCTGGTGGCCTGGTTGCAGCTGGAGGATATTATTATATATTCTTGCTTTCAAGAAATAATCTGTGGCCTGTAGTCTTGGTGAAACAAGTTGTTTATGCTGACGGGTCCTAGCACACTTTAAAACAGCTGCTCCTCACAGAAACAATGGTATTATTGCTCTTCTCTCTGATGGTCTCTAGTGGAGACAAAATAGTCATCTCTCCAAGGTACTTCACTTGGTTTTCCTTCAGTGATCAGGTGTAACAGCCTCTCTTTGATTTATAATTCTGTGTTTTTATGTTTCCAAATGTAAATGTGTCAAAAAGGCAATGATAAGCTAAACAGTTCTGGTGACAGCTACAGTTTCTATAATATCTTGAGGAATCGCCTATTTCAACACGCACTTGCCAATCCACTCACCTTCAGTCATATCTTACTACATAGTTATTCTCTCATTTATCCACTTTTTTTTAATCTCTGAGGAGAAAAATTGTATTGATGAACTAGCAATTTAGTCATCCAAAAGGTTGCAATACTTTAGTGTCTAGAGAGTTCACGATCAAGAATATTGGATTTTATTTGAACTGAGAAAGGCAACTGTTAGACCCCTTTCAGTTGTGAATATCCAATTAATTTTTGGATGCTTACCTGCTATCACCTTTGAAATTTTCTTGGTAGCAAACAAACACTGGTCTGCTTTGCTAAAATATTGATTCTTAATCTCTCACATGTTTTTATGGTGCTTTTTATACTTGAATAGTTTTTATACCCTCATCAATAGGACTCCAGGGTGGGCTGTCCATCCTTAATTTGTTCTAAGATAAAGGGTGTATGAGACTAAATTGGTTGATTGTTCCTGCTAAGGTGAAGAAACTGCAGATTGCTGTTGTTCACTATCAACTTTTCCTATGTTCCTGAAAGAGAACACTTTGTTTTTCCCTTCATAGGCAGTCAAAATCTGACGGCAATCCTTTAGAACCACCACTGCAAGACAGGGAAAGATGAAAGCTTCAAATCCATGGAGTCCCTCTTATTTCTTCCATGCTGGTGAGCTGGACAAAAGCCCTCAAAAGGCACTCTGCCTATGAAATTTCAAAAAGGGCTCAAACGTGGAAGTAGGCATGAATATTGCAAGTCAATCCATCCCTAACATATGGGCATGATTCATGTGTATATTGATGATGCATCCCTGGCCTGATCCACATCAGTGGCACCACATAGCTAACCAGCAATTTAATGAGGCATTTTGAATTTTACCTAAGATATCCTCACCAGCAGGGATCCTCTTAGCTTTACAAGAGTCCATCTGTTTAAATTCTCTAGGGTCATTATGAGTACTTCAGTTTTTGTTGGGTTTTGACCTCCTTTGCTGTGATTGTTCAATTAATTCTGTTATGTTTTGCTTGCACTTAGTAGATACAATATGTATATTATAAGTATGCACGCAGTTTTGTTATCTTAGTTATTAAAGGGTGAGTTGATACCTTTGGAGAAAGATCTCTGGTCTTTATGAAAACAGCTAGTAAAATTTTAATCATGCCATGCCTTCTTATGACTGTCTTTTTGAGGTAGATTTGAGGTCAGTTGGAACTGAGCAGATTTTTTATTTTTTTTATTTTTTTATTTATTTGATTTTTATACCGCCATTCTCTCGTAGGACTCAGGGCAGTGTACAATGAGAAAAAAGAAGCAAATATGAAATTATAATCAGTATACAGAAATATATTCACTATTTCCCAGATTCA
>JANHZT010000081.1:105500-115934 GCA_032468215.1 Stegonotus admiraltiensis
AAAATGAAATGATATAATGAGAACAAACCAGACTCCTGAAATTTAGAAAGAATGGGAAAGTCAAAAAAAGTAATGGATTATGGTTGCCTTGTAGACAGGAAAGTAAATTAAAGGCCTTAGATGATTGGAAATCATACGGTTAAAGAACCAATAAAAGGGAGCGGCATATGGTGAGTGGCAGATTGCCTTTTGTAGAAATATTTCAGTTTGTTTTAATTTAAGATGAGATAGGAAGTGATGGGAGAGTCTGAGACCTGATAAAAAGTGACTGCATTCGGAATAAGGAATATTGAGTATATGGAAGAAGGACAATCTAGGAATGGACATACTTTAGTCCCAGAAACACATGAACCCCCTTCCCTCCCTCTTGCCTCTTGTTATGTTTGTTGAAAACTACTGGAGAATTTCTGCTATATGAACTCTATACTATAAGGTCTATAATATTGAATATAACCTAAAAACAATTTTTAAAAATGCAGGCAAATGCCTGAAAATTTAGACACAGATCTGTTCTCGCTGTCTTATCACACTGCCTACTATGCCCTTAGTTTCTCCACTTTTCAAATTTAAGCATAGCCCACAAAAGCTTCCCTGCCCAGTATTAGGTTGTCTCTTTACAACCACTAGTAAGTTAGAAATCAAGTTGTCAGAAAACTGGGGCATTTCAAAATCTGAACAGGGATCTATTAGAGAATGGGTTTGGTTCATTGTGAACCAGCCATAAGGATTAGTGATCCTTTGCATTCCTTTGATCTATCAGCACATTAAGAAAGTTCCAGTGGGAAAGCAACATTTTAAAAGGAATTTCATACCAACCACTATATCAACTAAAGTTGAGTTTATCTGAATGTTGGTGACCTGGGATAATAAAATCTGACTGATGAAAAGATTTTCTTATTGATTGCTATCACTATTGTTTTAACCATCCTGGCTGAAAGTAAACAACTTGTGAAGGCTCTTTGATGAAACACTCCTCAGTTAGTGGTTTTTATTAGGCAAACATGATGTTTTAAAGAAGCTTTTATTTGAGTGCATAGCTTTGATATCTTACAAGAGACATGTATGAACTGGCAAATGGCTGCACAAAGGACTGCAGCCTTATGATTCAACTATCACCAAACAATTCCTATATATCATCAAGAAAGAAATTCTTGAAGGCAAAGATATTTTAATTTCTATTTGATATCAGATCAACATTTTTCATTTATTAGCTTGACAAGCAAATGCTTGTTCTGAAAATAAAATTAGGAATTGTTCATATATAACAATGAAATAGATTAAAAGAAACTTTTCACCACCAACATTACACATCATTAAATTTGCTTATTATAGGAGTATCTAATTAGCTACAGTTTAGAGAAACTATATCACAGGGGGTTCCATCACTATGCTGAGCACATAGCTCTTAGGGGTAAAAAAATTTGCATTGCCCAGTTGGATTTTCTATAACAGTGCCTGAGTTGCAGAATATAGATGTATTTGGTCTGCATGCTTGAAAATAAGTTTTCTGTTAACATTACATGTCTTCTTTTCTTTTCTGTGAGCTTTACCATTGTCACTAATTCATTTGAAAACCTTTTTATTTAATATTGCTTTAACAGAAAACTACCACTTCTCTTCTTGAGTCGTTAGGTTATACAGAGGCTCTCTCTACTGTAGCTTAAGGTAACATCTAGATACATCCCTATAAACAGCTTTAGCATTGAGAGGACATCTAGTAGCACAAAAAATTTTGAAATTTTGGAGCACTTCTCAAGTAATCAGTTCAGGAACAGCAGAGAGATAAAGGGAAAAGAGAAGAAAGGATGAAAGAATTGGTCAAACTCACTCATTTGTGTTCATCAATCCCCAGAGCATATCTCTCCAGGGGATACTGCAGTTGTCTTCAGATATACATGGTAGCAATGTAGGGCACTACATCAGAAAGAAACTGACACTAAGAACACCATTTTTTCCTCAGCCATTTCTATTGCACTCACAATTGTATAATAGCTCTCAGGGGTAAAATCTAAAAATTTTCCCTACCGGTTCTGTGGACATGGCTTAATTGGTGGGTGTGGCTTGGTGGTCAGGTGATCCAGTGGGCATGGCTTGGTGATCAGGTGACCTGGTGGGCATGACCAATAAAAATAAATAATAAAAATAATAAACAAAGTACACAAAACAATAAGAGGTACCAAAAACCACCTTTTACACTTTACACACATACAACACAACACAATTGACTCACACACAATATAAAAGCAGCTGCACTTGACCCAAAATGGCCCCTTCAACAAGCAGGAACTTCACACAGCCACAAAAAGCTCAAAAACCAACTTTCACACTTTTTCCACACAAAATGCCACATACAGCTTTGTGAGATTTTGTGTGTTTGTGTAATTAGAGTGAAACACTACAGAAACACCAAATCTCAGAAAGCTGCACAAATATTTTATTATTTTATTTTATTTATATTTTTAGATAAAAGCAGCTAAATATAAAACTTCCTTAACTTTAAATTGCTATGTCTAAAAAAAAAACTCCTTAAAAAACCCCAATTAACTATTTGTTTTAAAGCTCTCCCCCTCCCCTCTCACAAAAAAACCCAGTTACTTACCAAATTGAAGACACAAGGCAGGCAGGCAGGCAGGAAGATTGAGTTACTCACTGATTGGCTTGATTGCAGGCAGGCAGATTGAGTTGCTAGCTGATGCAATGGATTGCAGCAGCCAAAGCAAGGCAGGAAAAGCAAGTGAGCCCAAAAGAAGCAGCAAGCTGCCAAGTGGGTAAGTGGGGACCAGGCAATTGGGTAGGTATGGGCAGTGGGGGGGATGGCAGGGATTTTTGCTACCGGTTCTCCAAACTACCCACCACCATTGCTAACGGATCACGCAATCTGGTCCAAACCGAGAGCATTTCATCCCTGATAGCTCTCTCTGGTTAGTCAGTTCAATAACACTCTTAAACAAGATGGACAACCTGCTCGTCTACACTTTGCACAGGTTCTCCTTGGCATACCTGCTATTGATAGTGTGTGTGTGCATGTGTGTGTGTGTAGCTTCTTGTGTGTATGTATATATTTATTATTGTGGATGTATTAATATATTTATTTATTTTTATATATTTAAGTTATTTATATGGTGCTCATATAATAAAATGGATTATTGTACAATGTATAAGTCATGATGTCCAAGACTGAAACAGTAAGTCCCATCTCCAGCATAGCTAGTCTAACTTTGTGGCCCAAATGTCTGTGTAGAAAAATAAGCAGTTCTTCAGAGAAAGTGTATGAAAGGCTAACAGGATCAGGTCTATCTGGAGATGCTGTTCCCACAGAGAAATGCAACTTCTCGATTCAGGAAGTTAATGTAAGGGACCCAGAGCATGCCCTCTCTGTTAGAGCTGGTGAGCCAATCAGAAACAATGGAGGAGAAGCAATCTCACAAATAGCCTGGTTCTATACCACAGAGCACTTACTGTATGATAAATAGCCCCTTAAATCACACTTTGAAGCCTTCTAGGAACTAGTATAGCTCATGGAATAATTGTGCTATATGAATTTAATGAGAAACCTCAAAAACTGTCTACACCATTGCATTCTGGATCAATCTAGTTTCCAATCAGCCTCTTTAAGGGCAGCCCAGGAAGAGCAAATTACGATAATTCAAATGAGATGACTAAGACATGAGCCACTATAATCATGGTCTCTCGGTCCAGGAATAGTCACAATGACAGCACATGTTATCAATTTCCTGAGCATGTAGAAGGAACATGTATAGGAAGTACCCTGTTTCCCTGAAAATAAGATTTATCCTGAAAATAAGCCCTAGCATATTTTTACATGTGCACCTAATATAAGTCCTACGCCCAAAATAAGTCCTACTTAAGAGCCAGTGCAGCTGGGCAGCAGCCCATTCCATCTGGTTGCTTGCGGTGTCACAGCCGTGAGACGAGGTAGAGGGGTGGAGCTGCCCCACGCAACCCACACCAGCTTACCTCAGAGCCCCCACAGTCAGGCCATCCATACCTGGACATCTGCTGGACACCACGCCTCATGCAGCAGGATCCCACATGGCCGGTGGCCCATTTTTCTGCTTGCTTGTGGCTGCAATGGAGTAGGAGGCTGAATGGTTTGCTGGTGCCACAGCCGGGAGGCAAGGCAGCTGTTGGGGCATGGATGACCTGGCTGAGGAGGTCCTGAGGTAAGTCAGTGCAGGGCACATGGTGCAGCTTCACCCACCCACCTCACAGGGCCACAGTATCGGCACATCGCTTGGCTTCCTGCTCTGCTGTGGCTGTGAGAAAGCAGAAGTGGGCCAGTGGTCACCTGGGGTCCTGCTGGATGGGGCTGCTGCCACGAGGCGAGGAAGGTGTCAGGCATGGGTGGCCTGGCTGTAGGGGCCCTGAAGTAAGTCAGTGTGGGACACTTGGGATAGCTTCATCCACCCACCTCACAGTGGCCCTGGGGCACCATGTGGCCTCCTGCTCCACCACGAGCAAGCAGAACTGAGCCTACCATACATGGGGGGGGGAAATAAGACACCCCCTAAAAAATAAGACCTAGTGCTTATTTTGGGGCCCAAAAAAAAATAAGACACGGCCTTATTTTGGGGGAAACATGGTAGTTGGAAAAGTAAAGTGCCAGGCTTTTATATGGTTTAAATAATGCTTCTGAACCTGAAAATAAGTGTGGCAGAAAATATAGGTGACTACAACTTAGTACTTTGATTGGAAGGGCAAATAAAAAAAACAGGAATGATAGTCCAGGATATTAGGGTGCATGGTGGGAAATTAATGTCTGATAAATGCTGTTTGGGGAGTGATTCTGCCCACTGTGGCAATTGTCTGGGAAAATACACTGTATCTCCAGTAGAAACCATAGGATAAGATTATTCATGATGTGCTTTCAATTCTCCAAAACAATTACCATATTTTTTGGAGTATAAGACGCACCTTTTTCCCCCAAAAAAGAGGGTGAAAATCTGGGTGCATCATATACTCCAAATGTAGCCCCGCCCAGCTTCTCAAACAGAGGTTTCAGAGCCTGAAAAAAGCATCAGAAACGAAGCTCCAGAAAAGAAGCCCCCAAACAGAGCTTCAGAGGCTTTTTTTCTGAAGCTCTGTTTTGGAGGCTTTCAGAGGCAGGAAAAAAAGTTTTTTCTGAAACAGAGTTTCAAAAGTTTCAGAGGCAGAAAAAAAAGCAAAAAAAAAACAAAAGAAGGAAAGGCACAGAGCTCACAACCAAGGAACCTATTGCTAAAATTCACCCCTGGGAACAGCTGATTGGGGTATTCCAGGAGGCCGATCTACCTGCCAATCAGCTTTTTTCTTATTTTTCTCCCCAAAAACTAAGGTGCGTCTTATACTCTGGTGCATCTTATACCCAAAAAAATACAGTGCCTACCTTCAGGTCATCAATAGATAGCTTTCCTAGATGCATGTTTTTTTAAAAAAATAATTCTAATGTATTTCTTATTTAAAAGTTTATTGTTTTTCTGGAAAAAGGTTCTTTTAAAAAGAAGAAAATGTGAGAATGTAATGGCAAACAATTCTCCCGCAGATATGACTGCAAATGTGGTGGTTTAATGAGAATTTAGAAAATAGTAGCTGGAGTAGGACTAGGATAATTTCTTCTCATCATAAAGCTCAGAGGGTCATCAGGGCTCTGTCACTGTCATCCTAGAATCCTTAAAAGGCAGTGATGACAATTTGCATCTACCGAATCCCTGAAATACCTCTGATTTGATTGCCGAAATCTGAATTTTAGGTGGGAAAATACAATAATTGTAGGATAAACAAGGTAACAAATGTGTGCAAATCTTAATTTAATATATCAAGGATGGTCCAAGATTCACTTTGACCAAATGTGATTTACAGCATTCACTTCGCAATCTTCATATATTAATCAAACATATTAATAAAAAGTAATACAAAATAAAATACGTATTAAATGCTGTCCTTGGCTTCTGAAAGGATATCCAATTCTGTTGAAAGAATAAAATATTGTCAGGATAAAATATTGGATGAAGGGGGCAAGAAAGCACTTGATGTACAGACAAAATTAATAAGGAGACTGAAGACCATTTTATCTGATATCTGCTGGTCTTTTATGTTTACTCTGCAATTTTTTAAAATACTTTTCACTGTTTTTAATATCTTCTTAAATAAAATCCAGTCAGACATGATCTGAATCATTAGGCATAAGCCAACATCAGCTGTTAAGCAAATGCAACCTTCCATAGTATTCAAAAATAAATGAAGCGAAATAATTTGTTCCTGTAATAGTAAAACCACAATGAAACCTTCCTTGCATTTGTTTTCATCACAACATCAGAGCAGTTCCATCTTAATGATGCCCCTCATGATCTTGTAATTGTTAAATCAGATAAGCCATTTTAGCCAATGAAAGCAAGTAGCCTGAAATCAAAATCAATAGATTAAATAAATTAGCTAAGAAAGTTAAATGCATCATGTCGGACCACCAACACTTCTTCTATGGTAGGAAAGGTGAGGAAGAGGGAACTTCTCTTTCTTTTGTTTAATAGCAATTTAGTCAATGAAATATGCAAGCCAAACTTTAAATAGTGTAGAAATATTTATTTCTCTAAAGAAAAATGCCCTCACAACAGAATTTTAGTTAAGACCCAGTTATAAGGCCCAATTATAAGGAAGTTAGCAGCAATATATCAGAAAGAAGCTGATATTAAAAGGATAAAATTGTTGCTCTACTGTCTGTAGAAAGTGGAAACATCATACTATCCAAAAATTTGCAGCCATGGTAGATAACTTCAGCAGGTATCTGGACATGATCATTGATCATTGATCAGATGAGACCCAACAAACCAATTGTCAGTTCAGTTAAGACAGAAATACAACTGGACTTGGGAAATGTCCATCAATCCATGGGAATTGTATTCAGCCTATGCTGAATTGCACCATCCTTACTTCTGTCTGGTTTGTTAGTACGGTAACATTAGTACATTACCATACATTTTGAAGCTTTTACTGATTTCCTATTCCTCTTGGATTTGATGCTTTTGGCATGTTATCCAGGCTGTATTTTTATAATGCAGAAGTAGCTATCCTGGAATGTTTGAATTAGCACTTACATCATCCCTTGTCACTAGCATCGTGTACATTTCAGTTAGAGGTGAACAATAACCAAGAAGAATAAGAGACTGTAACCATTTTACACTCTGAAAAACCAACAAACCAATTTCCATTTCAGGAATATGTGCATCATCTGGAAGAGATTCATATAGGTCAGTGATGGGTATCCTTTTTTGCCATCACATGCCAAAAGCGGGTGGAGTGTGGCGGGGTCGCACGCGTGCATGCCCACACCCATAATTCAATGCATCCCACCCTCCGCACATGCACGATGACCCCCCCCATGCTCTCCACACTTTTGGCATGCAATGGCACGGTGGGTCCAGTAGACCTGCTTTTTGCCCTCCCCAGACTCCAGAGGCTTTATTGGAGCCTGCGGAGGGCAAAAACGGCCTTCCCCACCTCCCTGGAGGCCCTCCAGAGGCCAGAAATGGCCTGTTTGCCAGTGGTGGACACAGAAGGCCCAAAAATCAGCTGGCCAGCATACGCATTTGTGCTGGATCTGAGCTAGGGCAACGCTTGCATGCTCACCAATATGGTTCCACATCAGGGATGGGTTCTACTTACCTTTACTACCTGTTTGCAACGGGGCTGCGTGCATGTACTCACTTCGCTCATGTGCATGTGCATGTGCACACGCTCTTCTGTGCATGTGCAGAAGCATTTTGATGACATCGGGATCGGTGGGCGGAGCTTCCTGCCCGTTTTACTACCGGTCCACCTGTAGCACGCGTACCATAGATTCACCATCACAGATATAGGTACTCTAACTTCGAGAAAATTATTTAGAGCTGGAGTCTGCATTGGCAAACATCCCTTTCTACTATATACTGACATGTAAACAACAACGGGAACTAATACAAAATATTTAACATTGCCAGTACCCAAATAAAGTTGTAAAAGTATACATTCCAAATTTCCAGACAAAAATAAATTGTACAGGTACTGATTACAGTTTTGCCTTGCAAAAGGATGCTTTGATTTTTAATTTATTTCCTATGAGGCTTGCTTGTGATTTAGCACAAAAAAAAAGCAGATTGGAGAGATATATGACACATTATACAGCTAATCTCTGTGAACAGAAACATTCAGATTGGAACAGATTTCATTCCATGGACTGCTCCCAGCTGATCCATCACTATCAACCATATTAAGTTCTTCTTTAGATGTCTATAGCTGCTAAGTATTTTACCTCATATGCTGGGGGTTTTTGAAAAGAAACAAGCCCTTACATTCCCAGCCAAAATGTAAGATCTAATGATGTCTGATAAACTTAGAATAACAAAAGAAGTGACTTTTACAAGTCGCTGAAATGTAAGTGTTTAATGTTAAGGGGATTTGTATCCAGAGAAATAAACTCAGCACATGGTTAAGATGAGCCCTTACCAGTGACTCACCCAGATTTTTTCCTTCTTAGAATTTACTAGCTATAATTGACCTTTGCAGTTCCTTAGTTTCTGTCCTGCTGTTTGCCCATTCACATTCAAAGTAAAACCCTTACATCTGTTCTGTGGCCTGGTTTAAAAGCTGGAAGAACTATTCCAAAACTAATGTTTATGAGTCTTCTTTTGGCTAGTAAAGACTGTGGGCAATGACTTTCCCTCTCAGTAGGTTGCTGCTATTAGATCTGCATGTTAATGATACAGGGATATTTGTGTAACAGTCAGGGCCTGCCATACTTTGAAGATAAATTATTACTTTTACTTCTTTGCTATTCACCTGCCTTCTTAAGGGTGACAAACCCTCGGCGTCACATTGCTGTCACTTAATGTTTCGTGACATTTTTCTCCTTCATGGAACTGGGATGGGTGTGGCCTGTGCATGATGCACCTGTCCCGCAAGCCGCCAGTTTGACACCCCTGAGACAGGGGTGGGTTCTATTTACCTTTACGACTGGTTTGCAACAGGAGTGTGCATGCAATTCCGGTTCTGCCTGGTTCTTGAGAACCAGTAGTAAAAGCAGCAGGAGGCTCCACCCACCGCTCGGATATCTTAAGGTACGATCTGTGCATGCACAGAAGCACACATGCGTGCTCCCATTGCAAACTAGTAGTATGGGTATGTAGAACCCACCCCGATATGTATCTAAGATTTGTACCAGTGAGCTACAACTATTTCAAAACATTCTGTGACTGCACATGGCTATTCTTCATATACAGCAGAGAGATTGAAAAATAAAGATGCTCTTCTACATACCCTTTTTCAGTCTTATGTTTATATATATATTTGGCCTCCAGAAACCCTGCCCCGTGTGCCCCATTTTTGCCAAAAACAAGATGTGCAGAGGGTTTGGGAGGCCTGCAAAGTGCTCCTGCTGGGGAGGGCGAAAACCGGATGCATGGAGCAGGCATGAAATCCAACCGGTTCAGAGAAGATGTGGAAAACCACTATGGATGATTGGCATTGGTTCACCGAACTGGTAGCAATCCCGCCTGGTTGGCCCCGCCCACACCTGCCAGGTCACCCAGTTGCCTGGTCGCCACTCACCTCTTCCAGCTGTTCGGGGCTTTCAGCTGCTAGGCCCACCCACCTATGCACTATATAACTTCCCTTCACCACACAGCCCAGCTACTCACTTTGCCAGTTGCCTCGCCTGCTTAGCTCACCAAAGGTAAGCAATGCATGCGGCCTACTTGCCCTTCGGCTTGGGTGGGGGTGGGGCCCAGAGATGCACCATTCCCTGAGGCCCCAGAGCTGCCGCCCACTCGCTGCCCACTGCCCACTTTCCCTTTGCCACAGAGCACGTCTTTACCTTCCTCCCATGGCTGGCTGCCAGGGAAGGCAAGCCAGGGCTGAGCCATCGCTGCTGGGCTCCACACCAGCCCACATCTTGCCCGCCTTGTCACGAGCTGCCTGCAGCCTTTTTTTTACAGTGTACCTGGAGGTGCTCCTTTCGCTGAAATATGCAGCAGCTGCAGGCTTCTTACAAGCAAAAGTTACCGGAGCCACTCCACTTCTTGAACATGCTGCCACAATCGCCACCCTGTTCCATGCACCAGCTGTGCACGTGTGCATCCTGTTTATTTATTCATTCATCATTCATCAGTGGCAGGTTGGGTGTGCACTTGTGCAGCCAGTGCATGGAACAGGGCAGCGACGGTAGTGTCACATCCAAGAAGGAGAATGGCTCCATGGTAACTTTCACTTGCAAGAAGCCTGCAGCCACTGCATCTTTTGGTGCAAGAAGCACCTGGAGGCACACCGAAAAAAAGAGGCTGCAGTTGCAGGCATCTTGCGACAAGGGAAAAGGCAGAATAGAAATTTTTAAAATTTTCCTACAGGTTCTGAGGGCATGGCTTGGTGGGGTCATGTGACTGAGTGGGCCTGGCTGTGAGTGACGTC
>JANHZT010000081.1:119012-130833 GCA_032468215.1 Stegonotus admiraltiensis
GAAGGGTGGGGGGGATAAAATGTTTGTATTTCTTATAAAACTTGTTAATAAAAAAAAACAATGCTTTTTGCAGATAGAAATTGCAATATGGATTTCAGTATGGGCTACTGAGATTATGAGGGTACAGTGCTTTTGTTCACTTAAAGGCAACTTTCTAATATGGTTATTGACAGACTGACGAGATAATAAGAGTAGTTGATGACAATATGTTTTTATAGCTCAGAATATATACAAGGGGAAAAGTGCCATGAGATAGAATGGGACAATTCACCACAGGCAACTTGTCGCGACCAACTCACCACAGTCAATTTGCCATGGTCAACTCACCTTGGCCAGTTAGCCATGATCAACTTACCATGGGACAATTTACCACAGCAAATTTGGTGCAGGAAAACTTTCCAGAGGCCAATTCAACAATTTTTGGTCATGCACATTTCATTTAGGTCCTCTTTCTGTATTCTTTCTTTAATTATTCTATTTTACTTCTTTGCTATGAGCTGGGCATGGATAATTGTCCTGTGGTGACTTGGCCATGGTGAGTTGGCCGCAGCAAGTTAGATGTGGCAAGTTGGTCATGGTGAGTTGAATGTTATGAGTTGTTCCATGGCCCTTTTTTTCATTTCATTATAATTATTGCATTTTCTTAAAGAAACAATAATATCTCTGATCATTAGTAAAATCTAGGAAGACCTGGGCAAGTATAATAAACTAATAAAAGTAAATATTTCGTTGGTAAGAATAAAGGCTACTCCTTGATCGTACAACATTTAGTAGAAATGATCTCTTCCATAGCACTGAAGGGGAGCAGATATGAAGAGTTCTTATAAAGTATAGAAATTGATTTTTAATATGATAAGTAAGTTACTTCTAAGGGACAATGAGAACTGCCTTCACAATCTTCAGTAGATCATAGGGAATACCATAGGCCCAGATTTTAAACTAGTAACAATAGGCAAGAAAGCTTTACTTCAAACGAGTTTAGATACATTTGGTCAATCTGCTTTACCAAGCCAGCCTTTGCTGTAAGGATATGCTAATGTATAATTAAACAGCACACTCATCACGCCATATGGTACATTTGAAACATAAAAAATGCAAGTGTTCCATTATTTGAATGGGGTTGTTCAGAGGGAAAAAAAATTAAAAGACAGATACAACCCCAGGGAAAAGGGATAGCTTTTTCTGTCCACCCACACTTTACATATCAAATTTTAGCCTGGACACTGTTATCTTTTTTTATAAGATCTGACAGCTTTAGGCTAATGGACCTTAATTTTCTAGTCATTATAGATTGCTGCCCATAACAAATAACAGAGTCACTTTGATTCCTGTTTAGTCATAATTAAAAGTCTAGATAATTAAGATATTGATGTTAGCTTCAAAATCTGCACATAGCTTCTTTGACTAGAAATGAATGTCTATGGCATGCAGATTTAGATTCTGTGTCTATCCAGTTCCCACCAGAGCTGAGCGTGGGGCAGTCATCATTTATTTCAATAGCCAAATGATTCTATATTCTCCTTCTCTGAGACTTTCCAACGTTGTATTAATATGCAAGTCAGGATGCAGAAGGTGCATGCTGGCTTTGCAGAAAGAACTCAGCTATTCGATCTATAATTATACAGCAGCACTTGAATGATGTAGCAAGAATAAAAATGATCTTATAAATAAAACGGTGAGTCTCATGTAATTATACCTGATAGCCTTATTCTATGGGCATAATTGGAATCAAACTGGCATTTCATTTTGGCAACCAAAACTAAAACAAGCAAGAAAAAAAGGAGGCCTGTTTTAAAACAAAGATGTTTGTCTGTTGCAAATATTCACTTCTGCATGTCACACAAGCCAACGTTTGGTCAATTAGAACATTTGGAAAGATAATCAATTCCACTTTAAATAAACCCCAGATAATGTTACATCTTATTCAAATCCGGGTTTCTGTAAAATCCAATCGTTCTCCTTTAATAAAACAATTCCCTATGATGCTATTCAAGTAAGCCAATCAGAAATATATGAAGTATATAACATATTCCTGAATTGTTTTACAGAGTATTCCTACTGCACTGTTTTCTAGAGGAACATTAATGAACTATAGTAAATATATCTTACTATTCTCATTAATACTCACACAGATAGAAGAAAAAAGAGGTCATATAAACCAATCCAAAATTTTCCAGGCTTTTACCTTAACAACCCAGATTGACGCAGAATCAAAGTTCTACTGTCAATTGATTAAAATCAATTTTAATGGGATTGCTACCAGATTTACAGAATTGGAACCTCCTCCCTCAACCACCCCCACCCCCACCCCACCCCATTTTAGCTCAGGTTACGTTTTAATGCCTGGTTCTCAACCAATCCCACAATCTTTCCTTGAATTTTAGAATAGTGAATTAGACAAAAGCATTTACACACCTTAGCAAGAAATCTGTTTTTAATAATCTAGTTTGACACACAGCATTTACCTTTGACTAGAAGTGTCTGAATATTTATTTTGGATTCCTGCTTGCCATCTTTCCAATTCTAAGCTCAGAATTTACTGTGCAATCTAGCTGTGACAAACTGTTAGAACTGAGTCTGGAAAAAGCAGATACTTTCACACAAAATCATACAAATGTTTGGCTGTTTCTGAAGATAATTCTTAATTTCTGTTCTCTGGAGCTGTCTCTTTCCTTGGAGTAATAAAAGAAAAGGATGTTTGTATAATCAGTCAAGAAGGGGCATCATTAGCAAATCAGACCAAATTATATCCATTCCTCCCACCTATAGGTATTGCTATGTAGATGTTCCATAATATGCGCAGGCTTTGGTTTCTGTAAGCACAATCAAGTGTGTCCTACAGTCCACCATATAGGCTGATTATCTGATTATGAATTCTAAGCAATCCAAAAATCCATTGATCTATAGCCGTCATTAGTTGACATATCATGTGAACAAGGCTCATATCACCCCACAAACTAGAATGTTATACAGGCAGAAAATGGTAATAATAACAGAGATGACAGTAAATACAAAATCCTTGCACAGATATTTCATAATACAAATCAGACTATATTCATCTTGTTCAACAAAAGTTCTCCCCCCCTCTCTCCAGATGTAAGAAGACACAATTAATATAAATACTCAATTTTACTTTAGCTTCCCTAGACATTAATAATTTCATTATGACTTGATGAAGCTATTTGAATGCTAAAGCTTGGAGACAGGAATAATGGGAATGAACAAATGCATTTTAAAAATGAACATATATTTACATTTCTTTCATTTCCTTTTGGAATTAGTAATAAACCATAATTCTCAATCTGACAAGGACAGGAGTATCTGGATATAACTCTTCCCAAATTCATTACTGCAATTCTGGTCCTCAAAGGTTTATATCTCATTGGCATAGCTGGGGAATCAATATTTCCATTTACTGAAATGGACTGGCTAGTTTTTGCACCAGGTGAAACATCCTCAGTAACATAGTCTATCTATCTGAAGTATCGAAAGAAGGTGGCAAAATAGATTCAGTACAGGTCCCTAGCTCCTCTGCAGTGAACTTTTACTTAAGTTCATACTTTTCATGGGATGAAACCAAGATTGATGGTTCCACTACCATGAGTATGCTTGTTTCAGTGCACAATAAAATGGCTGCATTCCCCCAATATAGATATGGCCATTAGACATTAGTGTAATTGGAAAAAATTAATATTTTTAGGTTCAGAGTTAATACCCCATAAATTCCATGTATAAATGCCTGGTTCAAGGATGGGGGGGGGAGAGTGTCAAGACAATTGAGAGTCTGCAAATGAAACCCTGTTCCCTTTTTACTAGTACTATGCTTTTTTTAAAAAGTCAGAATTGCAGAGATAATCTTGACTTTATTCAATTCCCCTGTGGATAGCCCTCCTAAACCGCCCCCCTCTGTAGGATTTGGTGTTCATAGCATGTACGAAGTTGAATCACAGCCCAATATAGGTTATGTTGTACCTTTTTTTTTTTTGGTCTTGTGACCACCAAACTATGTTTGCACCATGTTTTCAAAGCTTCCTGTAAATCTTGTCAGTACAATCTAGATTTAGGATATCCAAGCTGTTCTTTGATCTCTGAACCCTGTATTTTCATTTTCAGAAAGCCCAAGAAAAATTAAAGAGACAGAAATTCTTTAATTTATTCGCCTTTGAAGGATTGCCTCCCCCACACCCCCATTTCAATAACCTAGACACCAAGTCAGTTTTCTTACTGCAGTTTATTGAAGTACCATCATGCCTTGACAATTCTAATCTTCCTCTTGATCATACATTGTTCTCATTGTGTCTTCAGCTCTCGAGTGAAGCACCCTTAAGCCAATTCCCATAAAACCACATTTTCCCAGTAAGTACAATGTTTAACAATTTGTTTAGCCATTGCAAAAGAAAATCATTGTTTTATTTAAAGCTGGACACTCCAGGGGTTACAACACCCACTGCATCCATCCCACACATGATACTTTCTCTTTCAGTTTTCTTCTAAGTAGATTAACATTGCCAAAACCTAGGAGTCTTTCCTGGAAACAGATGTATGATTGGCATAAATAAATTAACAATAGTCAATAAAGGGCCCAATTAAAATAAAAATGCCCTATTTCTGCAAAAGTAATAATTTCAAGATATTTGACAAAAATAATAATTGCTCTAGGCTAGAACATAAAAAATTATATATAGTTTGGCAAATCAGCTTCATTACATTTCTAGCTTAAAGACTTTACTGGAAAATGATGGGAAATAAACGACAAATGCAAACTCTTCATCTCTTAAACTGCAGTTCCAAAAATAATTATTTATTTCTCTTATTTCTCTTCACCCTTTTCTTGTTTTTCTTGTTTTTTTGTTTTTGTTTTTCGTGATCATATTCTTAGGGTTGATCCTATTCCTTTTATTTTTCCTCATCTTTTTGGTCTTCTTTATCTTTTTAGTCTTTGTCATATTCATTATCATCCTCACTTTCGATGTTAACATGAGCACAATCGTCTTCATAATCATAACAATCAACGTCACAGCCATCATGGTTATCTTTTTTCAAAGAAAAATATTAGACCATTAGGCAATATTGTATTACTACATATGCAATACTATTATTTAGAACAATATATATACAGTTTGCATGTTTTAATTGCAGATTTAATTTAGCATGTATATCTTTCACTTGAGTTCTCAGTAATAGCAATCTATTTGATTGGACAATGAGCTAATGAAGCAAAAATGTCTGAGTCCCTCCTTTCTCCCCCAACCCACCCTCCCAATTTCTGAAATTTTATAACTTTTGTGTGTTGAATTAAACTCATTTGTTCTAGAATATTTTCTAAAAGGAAACATGGGTAATCTTAATTAATTTGACAAGATTTGCTACTGATGTTTTATTTTATCTGCTGATTCCTTTTAGCCATATTATTTATGACCGTATTCTGGTTTTGTTTATAAAAAGTAGAAACTCAAAACAATAAAATAAATATATGTATAACTATATTTCACTTCACTGAAGTAAAGAAGATTCTTGAGGGAGAAGCAAAATATTTTCAAACAAAAAACAAAACAAAACAAAAACCAAGTTCCTTTTTGGATAACTATGATCTGGGTGATTGATAATCCCCTTAAACATTCCCCAAGCTAGTTTGTGATAAAACCCTTCAAGCCTTAAGCTTACAGATGGGAATAGAAAAAGTTTAATTCTAATATTGTTTGATTTGAACCCACATGTGAAACACATTTATACACTATCCTGTAATTTTCAGCTGAGTTTATATGACATGCTAAATTATGGTTTGATTAACCAGTATTTCTCTACTAAGCCAACATTGGTTAGTTTTCACAAGGTTTATGTAGGTTGTTAATGGATTGGAATCACTTTTGTCTTGCCTTTGGTTTAATTAAACAAGGTATCTGGCAGGGTTAAGGTTAACGTTTGCTCTGTTTATCCTATCATGGTTACAGGGTAAATTCTGGTCTTACGTGCATTTACTTGTTATGATCAACACAATCTTCCTCCATTTACAATAAATGTTTCTGGAGGGGAGGTGGATAAGAGATTGTTATTATTGATAAGACCTTTTTAATCATGCCAGTTCTAATATTAATTAGTATAAGTGAAGCAATGTATTATTTGCTGTATTTTGCCTATTTGTACTAATGAGCAAAACACAGCAAATAATACATTCTTTCACTTCTACTTGTGAATTCTGAAAAATGTTGAAAAGTGAAGGAATGTATTTGCTCTATTTTGCTCATGAAAATAAATACATTCCTTCACTTTTCAAAAATATATTAAAAAAAGTCAAAGCTCACTTTGTTTTCTGTAGGCTTTCAGGTATATACACAGGCCACCAAAGTATAAAATTGCAAGGGCAGGACTTAAATATATAGGGCACCTGGCAACTTTTCCCAAGCTGACCACTGTCCTAGTTTGAGGAGGTTCCACTTCCCATAAATGGTGCGGTCAACAAAGAAAAGATGGTGGCCACAGTGGTGTGACCAAAGTTAAGGCTATTTTATCCGCAACCTACATTGAAAAATGGACAGAGCTTCAATTGAACCACCAAGGACACCATCTTGAAAGTTTTAACTAGACCTTGTATGAATCTCTGTCTCCCATGGTTGTGGTTTCCAATCCTTGTCTGTTGTATCCTAAACAAGGAAAGAGCCTTTACTGCTGCATGTGAACTCGTGTTCTCTACACTTAACCCTTTGTTAAATTATATTCCTAAAATCTGCCTTAATCTTATTTCAGGTAATACAAATGCTCCTAAAATCTCTGAAATGTGATTTAAAATGAAGGAGCGCCTTAATTTAGGTTCACTTCTCCTTCAAAGTTGCTTTATTAGTGTAGTCTTTACGACTAGGTGTTGATAAGTATACAAAAGTAAAACGAATGTACAATTATCAGTAATAGGAAAAGCCTGTCCCTGGAAAAGCTACAGCTCGTACCGAATATTGCAGGATTCGGATTTCTCTGCTTGCCCCAAAAGACACCAATTAAAGGTATTAATTGGACAGCAATATGTCGAAGCCACTGCTAAAGTGGAGTCCCTTGGAGCTTCAGGAATCCCTCTCGCTGAGCTTCGTTTAAGCGCAGACACTGCACCGCACCGCACCGCACCGCCTCGTCAAGGTTTGTTTGCCGACTTGCTTCTCGCTTTTTAATTGCGCCGCAAGAGGCGGCGGCTCTCTTCCTCCACCCACTTTTAGCTTCACTGGCCCGGAGGTCTCCTAGCCAATTAATTTGCTCTGAGTTGTTAGCTTAGGAACCGAGCTCCTGAAAAGAACAACTGAATGCACTCTGCACTTTCACGGGTTTTTCATTGAAAGGTCAATTCTGTATAGGTTTGTTGAAAACTTTCCTTTTTTGCCTTTAGAGCAAATACTATACAGAAATTCACATATTAATGCAGGACTCCAGGAATATCCCCAGGACATGATAAAAAAAACGTCAAGATGCCCGAGTTGGTGCTATCGAAGCCCCACCTGCTTTGTATGCTGCACATAGAAACAAGTCAAGCTCCAGCCACACTATTATGGCCACCATCTTGACCCTTTTCCTGCAGATATTGCTGCAGAAATTAGTGTAAAATAATGACTGGTGTATTGGATTGAGTTGAAAAATCCAATCCTCAGGTAGTGTAGTTTACTGGGGGGGATTTGGGGACTTAACGTTGTGGCTCTCGGCCATCTACTTCACAGAGGAGTTGTGGCAGGGAAATAGGAGGAGAAGAGTTCTGTGTATGCAGCCTTGAGCTTCTAAACTAAAAGGTAGGATATAAATCTAACACACGCTCACTGGGTTGCAAATTGTCCATTGCACTCAGCCCCATGACTCTTGCAAAATGTATCCATGCTACTAAAAGAGACCAAATGCCTTCCCCCAACAACTTTTTTAGGTTAGTTTTGTATATCTCTTTGTGGCCAGCCTAGTGACCATCCAGATTTTTGCCACCTGTGCATGTGGCTTAAGGATGCAGATGGAGCATAATTAAACATGATTAAAAATCAGGGAAGACTATGTTGTATGAATGCAGCTACTGAACAAAGTAAAATGTACTACACATCAAACCTTTTGGTTCAGGCTCTAAGTACTGACATATAATACAGTTTGCAGAAGGGAAGAGAAGATTCTGAATAGGCACACCTAGAGGATGAGTTCCACTGGTTCCTTTGCATGGGTTTGCTATTAAAAACCTAATACTGACATTTTCTTGAAAAAAGTTTGCTTTTAAATAAATACATATAGTGAATAATCTCCTCCAATTCTACTTTGCAGGCAACCCCACTAGGTTCAATGGAATTTACTCTCAAAAGAGCGTGTTAAGGACTCTTTAGCCACAAGAACTTAAGTTGGTTTCTTAAATTTAACGTATTGAATACAGCCATTGTAATCATTATCTAAGGTTTGATTGTTCCCAATTGCAAACAAACTTATTAAGATTCCTTTACTAGTTGCCCAGTTTTTGCTAAAGACCCACAGCCCTCGTAATGTTCCTCATCAGATCTACACAGACCTATCATCAATCCCTGTGTTGTCTGGACTTCTGTTCAGTCCGCGTTTAAAGATGCTCATTAACCTTATAAAACTTGACTACTGCCCCTTCTTTGCTATGACTTAGCAGTTTCACTTGGTTTGTTTCTCAAAAACATCTTCTAATCGTCCTTTTGCCCTTATAACACTAGGAAAATGCCAGAATATGGGGTCATCCTATTATTTATTGCAAAAGCTTCTCTGTCACCTTTCTCTCAGGGTGGATTATAATTTAAAGGAAGCTACATGTTTTCACAAGAACAAAACCCAGAATTATGAAACAGTGAGGCTCCCTAGCTTGAGTTCTGTCTTCCTATAATACCCGACATTTCTCCAAGCTAGCAGACTGTGTCTTTGGACATGATGGTTAATTACACACACACACAAACAAGATTGAGCAGATGCAAGCTAAACTCCTCTTCTTCAGCACTGACTATAGGGTGTATAGTATAGTATGCTCTTCCTTTTTTTGCACCAAGTTAACCTGAGAAAGCAAAACAGCTGTTTACTTTTCAATGATTTAATAAAATGTTAGTCAGAAAAGTTACTACTCCTGTTTCTTTAGTACTATAGAGGAACACAGCTCCAGGGTAGAATGTCTACAGCATAAGCCTTTTGTTTATCTCTAAAAGAAATCCTACTTTACACCTTCTGCTTTACATGCCTATTGAGCAAGATCATTCAAACTGGGATAGTTGGATTTGCAGCCTGCACTAATATTACTTTTAATAAGAGCATTCTTATCAATTTTCCCTGTGCAATTCAAGGAAAGATTCCTGCCTCTTTTCAGCTGCTGGTTTTGCTTTAACCAACACTTAGTGCTAGAAGAAAGATGTAGATGCAGATAGATTGATAGATAGATGATAGATGGTAGATGGTAGGAAAATATATAGATGATAGATAGATAGATAGATAGATAGATAGATAGATAGATAGATAGATGGATGGATGGATGGATGGATGGATGGATGGATGGATGGATATTTATTTTCCTAGCACTTTTATTACATGGAAAAAGGCTAGTTTTTTAATCAGGGAAAGCTTGTTAAAACTTTCTTTTCTGTCCCTGGCTGTTCTCCACGCTCAGTTTCGTTTCAATTGAAGCAGAATAGACCTGCTCTGAGCAGTTTGCTTTGAATTTTATTTCTAGTCAATGTGCTTTGTAAATTGGGAATAAAACAATGGAATTTATCACACACACCCAAAATATGCATAAAATGGTGACTTCCGGGGATCGCTATTTTAAGTCCAATTATCTCATCTTCGGGATGGAGTAGGTCTTCTTAACCTTAATGGAAATGTTTGCTTAATTATTAATTATAGGCTGCAATCCTGTGTCTTCTTACGGGAGTAAGTCCCACTGATTATTTGCAGAAAATTAGGGTGGTAAAAGCACTGTGTGGACTCTGAAATAAATGTGTGTGTTGAAAACTCTCTTCAGATGTTGTCCATGTGGTTAAAAGCAATCTGGAAGGTAGTTGTGATGTCAGATGAGAAGCTTTCTTAGCCGAAGAGTGGCTCTCTATCAGGGTCTAATCTGCCATTCCCCAACCTACTTCCACACCTCACTTCGGCTGGGTCTAATTATGCACCTTGATCAGGTGGGGGTTATCTCATTGTGGTGGCAATCTTTGATTCTTTTGACCATACTGTGAGGGCACTCCCACCAAGATAAGTTCCCAGTTTTAACTACCTGGGCACCTTCCAAACATCTTGCAGTACAATGCCTATCACTGTCTGCACTGGGTGATAATGAGCAAGGTAGCCCACCGAAGTGGAAATCTCAGATTGGGGACAACTTGAGCTTTGCCTCAAGTCATCCAATCCTTTAAATGCTATCGTCACTTCATTTTAGCTTGGTTTTATTGGTCTTGTGTTTCTCTATAAATAATCTGAATGAAGTTGCAAAGGGATATGACTTTCACAAGATTGGACAATTGATTAAATCTGTGACCTGCAGTTGCGAATAATCTTGAAAGGCTATTTAAACAGATGAAGGCCTAAATTGTCTCGCTTGTATCTGAATTAATTTCTCATTCATCATCATTATGGAGTGATTGGTCTATTCAGGCACCTCATCTTGCTGGAACGATGCTGGATTTAAATGAGATTGTAACACAATTTAAGTGCTCTCCGAGCTTTACCGAGGCCAATCAAGCAGCTGCAATAAATACAAATATTTTTTCTAAACAGCCTTCTTTTAAATAATTGCTTACTGCTTTCATATTATATTTTAAGTGGCAATCTTGTTCTCCCCAGGCAAAGCAGCCTCTTTTTCTTCCCCCTCCCACTACTGAAAGAAAATCATTGAGTGAATTTCCTGCATGGCTATGAAGATGATCTTAGGAGCTCTGTAGAGTTTAGATTTTGGTGAGATACATAATAAAAGTGTGCAATGAGAACCTATGTGTGGTAAATCTCCAAACAGGAAAGGTACTTAGGAACAGTAGAATAACCCTAACCTCAAACCTTTTTCCAACAAACAGGTCCTTGGCCCATTTTGAATTAAAAGTTTCCAACTCCAAACATGCTTATGTATTGCCATTTTATGATTTCTTTCAGAGCAGATAAGCCACCAAGTTTGGCCTGAACTCTTTCCTGCAGAAATTTATTGAAGAGATTTGTATGTGATGACACAAATAAATTATTAGGAAAAGGGCCTTTCATCCAGCTCCACTCAGGGTGATTTCAGGGACTTACTTGTGTCTGGAGGCAACCATACCAAAGTGGTCTGCCATTATCTTTTGGGAAATAATGTTAAATTTCTCAGTCTAGACTAAAACCAAGGTGCAAACCAGATTAGCTGACTATAATTGTTATTTTCAAGAAAAATGTTTTCTTTCTGTTTTTCTATACAACAGTGTTTTTTTACACAACGTAAAGAACTGTCATGCTGGCTGGAGAATTCTGGGAATTGAAGTCCATTTACCTGAAAGAGTTATGTTTGAAAAACTCTGCTATGAAGCTTCTCTCCTAGTGATTTCATGGATATGTAGGTTTTTTTGGCAATTACAGGGGCAGCTTCTGGTACTGTTTCTCCTTCCACTCTATCCTGTAGCTATAATATCCATTGATGGACTCTCACCAAAGTACAGATAGTCTTCAACTTATGACCACAATTGAGTCCAAAATGTACATCACTGAGAAATTTATTAAGTGAATTTTGCCCCATTTTATGACTTTTCTCACCACAGTTGTTAAGTGAATCACTGCAGTTCTTAAACTAGTAACATGGTTGTTAAGTGAATGTGATTTCCCCATTGATTTTGCTTGTCAGAAGGTTGCAAAAGGGACA
>JANHZT010000081.1:161981-173224 GCA_032468215.1 Stegonotus admiraltiensis
AATAAGCTGACTTTGTATAAACTATACAAAAGTATGAAGGCTATTGCTTAACGCATTGTAAGCCACACTGAGTCTCCAGAGAAGGGCGGCATATAAATTAAAATTTTAAAAAAGCATCTGTTTTTAATTAATCTACTGTATACAGTATGTTTCGTAGAAAAAGGAAAAACTCTGAGCATGTAAAACTGGAAAACCTAACTCAAGCACTAAACGTAAGGAACTTTTAAAATACATGTACAAAACAACCTATACAGGAAGTATATAAAATTTTTATCTCTGCTAAATTGGAGTTAAATTCTTCCTATGCATTTTCTACAACTGCATAAAGTAAAGACATTAAGAGGAGGAGGAAATACTTATTGAATTACTGGCTTCTCAGTTGAAATAGCAATAACATAATAACGTATCAACTATTAAGGATGCTCAGGAGAAAGTATGTTATGACTTTGATGTGACACATCAGAATTTTTAAAAAAGAAGTATAAACTCTATAATATTGAATCAAAGGCTGCTGAGAAACAAATTAATCATTTTCAAATAATACAGCTCTTTTGAAGATTACACATAATAAAGATGTTTATCCAGCACACTCGGATCTCTCCAGGAAATATGATATAGTATTAAATCTAAGAAAAAGAAAAACACTCTAGTCCTGTTGTCTATCCTACTGAATAAGATACATTGATTCTTTTATTCCCAAATTCTAAAGAGTTTATAAGAAGGTTTTTATTGAATATTTTTTAACTTCCTTTAATTAGGTTTATAGAACTATGATTCTTAAGGCTGATAAAGATTATGTTCATTATGCTATCATTCAATTTTCTCATTAAATATTGATGCCAAAATTTTGGCAATAACTCTGGCATATAAATTAAATTATTTTAAATTCCATTTGGTGCAATCTTTTCCTAAAAGGATGATATGCCACAGACCATATTGTATTATGCACTGATATTTTAATACTTGACTTTTTTAAAAAAGTGACTGTCAGAGGTGTCTATGGAAAAATGTGTTTGAAAAGGTGCAGTGAAATTTTTTTTGAATTGTTTGAAATACGAGTTTTCTTCTTCTTTTTAATTATTGGATCCAAGTGTGATACTACAATCCTTGGGTTAGTGTTATTAAAAATATACTTATTTTTTCACCTATCAGTTTGTCTAAGAGAAGTAATCAAAGAAGCCCATAAACTTCTTAATCAAAAGACATTTTGAGCATAAAAACAACTAGAATTGTCATTATACACAGATGGTACGTCCTATTGAAAATGATAAAATTCTCTACCAGGTTAATATAGTAAAACCATTTAGTAAGTTTTCAGGTTACTTTATTAGTTGAATTAAGTCTCATATGGAAAATTATTCCAAAGAGGAAAAAAAACTAAGATAAATATTGAAGTAAGTAATTTAAAATCCCAGTGACTTTATGAAGAAAATATTGTAAAAATAAAAATTACTCTTAAAAGTAGTTTATGTACTCAAAGGGTTTTCATGTTAATACTAACGTATTTCAAGTAGGATAATTAAAAAATATTTTTTAAAAGTTGTTTAAGGGAAAGCAACCAGATAAATTGCCTTTATCCTACTGCAATTCTCATATAAGCTGCCTAGAGTTGGTCAATATAAAAGTTTAATAAATAATAATACAACAGTGAGATTTCTAAGTTTAATGACATCCAGTTTTATTGACAGGTGTGAATTTTGATTTCTATTTCTCTTTGAAATCCAAGTGACCAAATCCAAAACCCATTACAACACAAGTAGAAAGTCACTATGAGACTCCTTTGATATGACTGAAATTCCACTGCATTTTAAATGTTAGAACATGTATTTGAAAGATGCTTGAATAGAAATGTGCTTTGATTCTTATTCATGTGATAAACTTAAATGTTGGGGTGATCCTGGCCAGCAAATCACAGATAAATCGGTAAATCTTATGGGGAAATTCATGAGCTAATGAATAGCTCATATTAATACTTCAGATCAGCCAACCACATTTTTTTAATTATGGCAAAAGAAATCAAGATTTGCAAGAAACTGCAGAACGGTGGTAAAGATGCCAGAGGACAATCAATTTATCTGGGATTGATATGAGCCCCTATCGGGGATAAGCTTAAATCTCACCATCTACTCAGCATTTTTGTCTGAAATAGGAATGTTGGAGGCAAATATATAATTATCTAATACATTTGGGCTGATCAATGACTTCTTGAGAAGAGTGTACCACTGCATTCTTTAAGGCTTGATGTAAGTCCTCAGTTAAGGTTACATGAGCTACCATGTCAAGCAGGGGTGAAATCCAGCAGGTTCTGACAGGTTCTGGAGAACTGGTAGCGGACACTTTGAGTAGTTTGGAGAACCGGTAAATACCACCTCTGGCTGGTCCCAGACTGGGGTGGGAATGGGGATTTTGCAGTATCCTTCCCCTGCCATGCCCACCAAGCCACGCCCACAGAACCGGTAGTAAAAAAAAATTTGGATTTCACCACTGATGTCAAGTAATCTCTGCAGAGTTAGCTTTGTCACCTTTGTATTAAATCCATGTCTACTTGATTAGTGAAAACTACTTAGAATAGGCAGGTAAATTGCAAATTGTGATTCAATGCATGATGCACTAATATTTTAGATAAGGAGAAACTATCATTTATTAAATTATTCAACCTGGCATGGTTTCTGTGATTTGTATTTGAGCACTGTCTAAATAATGAAGTCAGAGAGAAAGAGTGATGATTTCAGGTTTAGAGTTTTCCATTTTGATTTGGCTCTGGAGAGCTTTGATCGATTTCCTCATCAACGAGAATTGCACAAGAGGCAAATATGACCTCACAATGATTGTCTTAATGTGCCTCTAAGCACAAAGCGGGATATGAAAATGTGACTATATACACATACACCCTTGAGTTAGCCCACTCTTAATCTTTGTGGCTGCCAGAATAGTTAATCATAATTTAATTAGACATGGAAGCATGGATGCAACTTAATTTAACTAAAAAAACAGTGCAGTCACAGAATAATAGTAGTGATTAATTAAATAGATACATTTTATTATTTTTAAATTTAATTTTATTCTGCCTTTATGATTTTTACAATTAATTCAAAATAGCAAACATATCCAAAACATCTTTCTCTTCCTGTTTTCCCCACAAAAACAACCCTATGAGATGAGTTGGGTTTAGAGAGAGTGACTGATCCAAAGTCACCCAGCCAGATTTTATGGCTAAAGACCACAGATCTCCCTGTTTCTAGCCTGGTGCCTTAATCACTGGACCAAACTGGCTCTCTAATTTTCACCCTGATGCAGTCATAGTAAGGTTAAATTTTAAAACAGCTAAATAGGTAAAACTCCTTGACTTGTACTAAATGATATTTTACTGACTGCCAAATTTGTAGGTCAGTGTAAAATTAGAGACCCCAAATTAAAGTACTTTCAACCTTCAGGACTCTTAAGATAAACGCAATTTCCCAGGAGGTTTCCTTGGCTGCAGATGGATCTTTCAAGTTCAACATCAGCACTTCAAAATCACACAGCACTGTAGAAACAAAAAACAACCAAGAGAATAAAGAGGGGACTACAATACACATCCATACAGCTAGAGAATGATGAAACAACAGCTATGAAATACACTTTCTGGAAATCACCATTAAGATAGGAAACCCAGCACATTTTTGTTCTGTTCTGCCATGTGCCTTTTTTTTTTGCAAGCTCTTTAGATCTATCCTTCTATCCCTTCTATTGATTGCCCTCCTCATATTAATAGCTCTAAACTTCATTTCAAGGACACTTAACTCCCAGAATCATCTGGTGATCAGCTAAGCTTGAGTGCAACTTGATTTAAAGAGATCCCAACTCTCCTGCAACACTGTCAGAATGGTATTTTCAGTCCCTCTTTCCTTAAGAGAGATACCATTATTACCTTATGTTATATGTCCATTGATGGGCCTTTACATGACTGTCATGACCTGGCATAATTTATTTATGTACAAGACATATACTGCATGGAATTTTCAGATACTGTATTGACCAGGAAGAAGCACTACATGATTTATTTTGTCCTTACTGCGACCCTTCAGGTCAGAAGTCTGGTGAATGCTCCATAACAGGGGTCTCCAACCTTGACAACTTTATGACTTGTGGACTTCAACTCCCAGAATTCTTTAGCCAGCACATGCTGGCTGAGGAATTCTGGAAGTTAAAGTCCACAAGTTGTAAAGTTGTCAAGGTTGGAGACCCCTGTTCCATAAGATGCGACTGCTAGGCCTCAGTCTTCTTTTTAGAGCAACTGAAATTCACAACTTTTTTTCCACCAGTTTCCTTGCACATCCATGTCATTATTCCTCCCCTTTGTCTGAAAGCATTTGCATTTATACTGGATTGTGAGACAAACATCTTTTAGCTTATTTTGGTATAAAGCTTCCTGGGTGTGGGATTCAAATCTTTCTCTCTCTCTCTTGTGAAAACTGAACATAGCCAAATTCGCACCTCAGATAGCTAGCACTAGCACTTAGACTTATATACCGCTTTACAGGGCTTTACAGCCCTCTCTAAGTGGTTTACAGAGTCAGCATATTGCTCCCGACAATCTGGGTCCTCATTTTACCCACCTAGGAAGGATGGAAGGCTGAGTCAAACTTGAGCCTGGTGAGAGTCGATCTGCCAAATTGCAGGCAGCCAGCAAGCAGCAGAAGTAGCCTGCAGTACCTAACCACTGGGCATATGGCTCTATGGCCAAAAAAATAGTATTACCTGGGTTCTTGGAGCCTGGGGTTCAAATAGCACTTTCATTTAGTTGCAATTGACTCCATGTGAGCCAAATTTAATTAATAGTATTTAAATAGACTGTTTAATAAATTACTTGGAGAAGTCAATAGAGAAGAAACAGTTGCCAAAGAATTGGCATCTCTACCTGCTGCTACCAGTTGGGTTGAGCATTTATTTCTTTTTCACAGAGAACATAAGGAGTAATTTCCCTGCAAAGAAAAGCAACAGAACCATCTGTTCTGGCCTGATGCCAATTGGATCTCCCTTAGCAGCCATTTCCTTCATGGCTGGCCATCATGGGAAACATAAACACTAAGAGCTGGAGCTAGAATAGTTTTTGTTTTCCTTTTCCTTCCCCCACCACTTTGCCTTGTCATAACTTCTAAAACTCAATACTTTCTAAAGCCCAAAGGCAGGGATTATCTGGTATTTATTACTATGTAAACTGAAAATTCTTCCAGGAAGTTGAGGCTAAAAAGCAAGTTGTAAATATTTTAAAGAAATATGCAAATATGCAAACCTGGCAGCCCAGCAAATTCAGTTTGCAACAACCTGATAGCAAAATCCTGCTTCTCAACATAGTACAGTATAAGCAATCTATGGAATATTGGATTTCGTCTGTGGAGATCCACTTCTAAATCATCCTTCATCTACACCATCTACATTACCTCTGCAGCTAAAGTACAGTAGAGAATAAAGCTAGCAAATCATGTGTCTTTTCTTCCAGAAATATTGTGATAAGAATAAAGATTCTAATAAGACATGGAAGAGGTCACTGACTTAAAAAAAAATTGGACAAATTGAAGAAAGGCATCTGCCTCCTCCTCTTGAGAGCTACATGGAACTTATTTTTGGAAGTAATATCAGATGCTGATGCCCTCGAAAGAAACCTCATCTTTCTGCTGTCCTTTTCAGCAATATTATCAAGCTTGGACTTTCTTGCAGAAACACAAGAATCTGTTCTTTGGTTGAGGCAAGTGTGGCCACTCATTCTGAAGTTAAGTGGAATATTTTACTCATCTAAAATGGTGTGTTTATAGAGAAAGAAGTCTATTTAGTTCCAAGCTGTCTAATTGGACAGCTTTTGAAGCAATTTTCTCCAATCCTATGGCTCCATGTATGTTGGACTACAAGTCTCTTCATTCAATTGCCATATTGACTGATTGCTATGCAAACTGTAGTCCAACACATCAGGAAAATACCAAGTTGAGGAAGGATGTTTAGGGATGCTGGGGTAATCCCTAGAAAAGGGAAATTATGGACCTTTTCTCAGTGTGGATTTAAAACCTTCTATAACAGGTCAACATTGGTTCAAAAAGCATAAAGAGACTACTTTTCCATTGCTAGAGGTGATGCAGTAAAACCCTATCCGTCCTAAATCGAAAATTTAAAAAAAATGGGTTTAGTGTCAGATATTAGAATGCTTTCAGTTCTAATTATAAGAAAGGAGAGTGCCAATTTGGTGTCCTTGGTTCTCAGCCTTCAATGCTGAAACGATTTCGCCTGCAAAGTTAAGAGGAAAAGATATGCATTAGATTAGAATCGCTATCTTCTAGGAGGCTATTTTACTCTGAGCATGCTGATTTATTGCACTAGAGAAAGCGTCTGAACATGTGCAGAGTCCTTCAATACCAAGATTCTGCAGCTACACCGGCTGTGGATTAGTGACCGAGTGAAACTTCAAACGCCTCTTTTAGAGATGAAGCTGTTCTGATCCAGACCGCGTCGCAATCCGAATGCCTTCATTTGACTGACCGAGGTTTTTAGTAGGTGGGTCTACTTTTTCTATAGCACCTCGATTGCAAGCCAACACGATCCGGCCGTTGACTTGACAGCCTTGTCTTGTCCCTCTCTGAACCCTCGACTTGAGGGTCGTCGTCCCCACCGACGATTCGGTTCTGGCGAAGTCAAGGTCAACACTAGCCGAAACAAGATCCCCGTTTGCGCGCGAAAGGCAAAGAAAGGCCGCTCGGAATTGGAAGAGGTGGCCCGGGAAGTAAAGAGGGATTGTCGCCGTGCAGAGAGAAGCAGATACAAGATTGGCTCCGCCCTCTTTAATCCCCCCCCGCCCAGCAAATCCCTTTGGGGAAGTTCCAACCCTCCTCCTCCTCCTCCTCCATCGTAAAGGTTGGTTCAAACTGCTGTCTTCTTGCGCCCCCCACTGCTGGCCAGCAGCAGAGATCAAAAGGCCCCACCCGGCGCGTTCCGCCGCCAGCGAAGATTCGCTCCGAGGGCGATCAGACCAGCCCTGGCTCTTTGCAAATATCTCGGCTAAAACCCTGGAGAAGGAAGGTGGCGCAGCTGCAGAGAGAAGGAAGCAGGCTTAGAGTTGGGAGTTTTGGATCCCTTCCAGAAGGGGAAGCGGAGCACGCCGGTTTTCGTGCATCCGCGTTGCTTTAAAAGCTGAAATCTTTTTTGAAAAAGGAATGTAAAGACTTTGGGTTGCTTGAACTGTCTCTGCTATTGTAGCGGATAAAAAAAAGGCAATGGTACCCAAAAGACTGCCTTCCCAGCACACATTCATCCTAGTTTTTAAAGTAACACATTAAATATTGAATACTACTCGGAAATATTGAATATTACTGGACTGGGTGTGCACCACACCTGAAGCCAAGACTGATTGATGATGATGATGATGATGATGATGATGATCTGTGGGTAAAAATAAAAGGATGTATGCATTAGTCACACCCTGCCCTGATGTCTTATGTGAACACTGGCAATACCTGTCTTCCAGATGGGTAGCTGTGTTAACCTGCTGCAGCTTCAATAGCAAAGAGACTTCACAGGCCTAAAACATTTATGATTTCATAAGTGGCATGTGCATCAATGGTTTCCTACACTGTTGTTGTTGCTATTAAGTGGGAACAAAGTGATATGCTTCAGGATCCTTTAGTTAGGTACCAGAAACATTTACCGTTCTGGTCACCTTGAATAATTCTTTGCCAAATTTGTTGTGCTTTACTCCAGGACAGCTGGGTTATCCTGAAACTTGCCTCCAGATACTTGATGGGTGTACAGATCAGCTTTAAACTACATGCAGTTACTAAGGGAAAACAGAAATGATAGGCCCAAATGGATTGTTATTTCCCTTCTTGTTATTACTATTTCTATTTTACTGTATGTTATCTGAAGGAAAAATAAGACCACTGGAAGGATCATTAATACAAATTGGGGCAAACAAGCTAGGTCTTCTCTGTAATAGAAGACCTAGCTTGTTTGCTCTGTAACATGGAGAAAGTTGAGCAATTAGATGTTAAAGTTATTGTTCTGTCCAATCCTGTTTATCAGCTGTGTCCCCTAACCAGGAAAGTCAAGACTATAGCTCTATGCACATTTTCAGCCAAGTTCTTCTCTCTGCACTTCAAATTTATTTTATAAAATGTGAGTGTTAATTGCTGAGGGTTACCATGATACAAGTCTTGAAAGGTGGGCTCTAAGCAAACAAAACCATCAATGTAAATACATCTTCTCAGGTCTACACGTCTGCAACCTAATCATCTTAATCAAAAGTTATTCCCACAGTATTCAATGACAGAAATATTAACAGGTGGCTTAATGTCCTGAAATTAAGAGTGCAGATGAAAAAACTGTTCAGTTGCAATGAATGGAACTTAAAGTTGCTGATATATTCTACTAAAATTGTTAGTAGATTCAACAATATTTTTTTTAAAAAAATTAACTTCAACTATAAATGTTCTGTATCCACTTCCAAGCATTAGGACAGAAATATGTGCAATAGCATATCAATAATCTCAGCTTTTCTATTCATTTTTATTGTGTATTTGATGGAAATTCCCTTTTTATTATGCACGTCTGTTTTACTTCCTCAAAATTCCTGGGCATTTTTAAACATTTAGTGTTGCCAGTTAGGATAATTTATTAAAGAAAAAAAGTGGAAACATGCATTATTCTTTCGCTTTTAATAAGTGCTGGCTTAGAAAGAACATTTTAGGACATCAAAAGGGAATTAAGAGACCCACTCAAAAAGTTAGGAATTAGAAAAAGATTTTTCTTCTTGCAATTAATGTAAGAAGGAAGAGCTACCTCTCTTAAGAGAAATTCAGCTGAGATTGGAATCTTTGATTTCTCTTTTTCTGTCAAAAGAAACTCTTGATCTGAGTTGATCATTTTACCATCACATTTTAAAAAGTGTTTTCTGTTTTCCAAACTTATTCTAAGAAAGAATATATCACAAATGTAGTACCATAATTACTGAGCCAGGCATAAGTCAATAAATTCCCTAGCATATTTGGATTTAGCTTGGTCTTGGATACTCAAAATTTTCCCAGCTGAAATTATGGTTGAATTTGTCCATGTGTTGGCCTTTTGCCATCATTTTCTTGTTGCACAATTGAAAGGTTGTCTCCAATATGAGCACTTCTGACAAACACTGCCATTTGAAAGGATTTATTTATTTTTGGAAACAGGCTCATGGATTACCTTGGGACTTACATTAATCCTGCCATTCTGATTTGAGCAAAAATGGAATTATTGTTGACTACTGTCAGAGAGGATGGAAGAAACATATCCAGAGTATTCAGAGCATGTCATAACTGAGGATCCCTGATATGTAGTGGAAGGATTCTGGTTGGTATTTTGAGATCCTGTCTTATCCTGCTATGGGGATCATTGTGTTGTCTAGCCCCTGGAGGACTCTTATAGGTTTTATAAAAGACTACTGCTTCAACTAACAGGTCAACTCTGGCTGAAGTGGAGACTGGGCTCCTCACTAGGGACTTGATGGCCTCTATGGTGAAGGAAACAATACCAAAACAAAAGAAGAACTGCCCTTTCTCTCTTCCAACCCTGCAAGGACATATAATTATTTGGAATTGCAGAACCATGAATGTCAAGACCACATTTGTATTTGAAGTATGGAGCCAGCATCCCCTGCTTCTAATCTTAGAGCTGCTCTCAGTCAACCTGTCCTGCTTGTTGTACCCGAATGACTCAATAGCTACCCATGGTTGCAGCTAGTAGCAGACCATTTCCACTGTTCCATTTTTTTTCCAGAACCACTGCAGCTATTGGACCTGCCTGACTATATGTCATCCAGGATAAAGGCAAAACAGCACTCTCACTTGCTTACTGCATTGACATTTGTGCCCTGCAATTTGAGGTTAGTGGTTGGTGAAGCATTAGAGCTTATAATTCATTCATTCATTCATTCATTCATTCATTCATTCATTCATTCAATTTCTATAGCCACTCAACCCAGTCAATGACTCTTGACAGCTTACAATTCATAAAACACATTACAATTAAATCATAAAAATATTTTAAAACAATAAAGGCAGTAAGAACACTAAAAACATCCCATTTAAATATAGCTGATGGCAGGATACTTGGCCAGTTAACAATGCAGCCAGGAAATAGCACATTCAATGGCCCTGCACAGGAGCATAGCCAGGTTTCCAAGGCTTTATGAAAGCCTAATAGGGTCAGGGCCATTCAAATTTCTGAAGGGAAGGATGTTCCCTAGAACAAGGACCACTGCAGGAAAAAGCTCATCTTCTGATCACCACCAGCTGACAGTCTTTGACTGACAGGAACTGCAGCATGCCCATTCTGCTTAATCAAGTTGAGCAGATAAACACTGTTAGAAAAAGGTAATTCCTCAGATACCCCAGTCCCAAGCCATCTAGGGTCTTTAAAGTAACCCACCAGTACCTTGAAGTGCACCCATAAATGCAATGATAACCAATGCAGCTCACACAGAAGTTGTGTTACAAGTGCCGTGTACCTGGCGCCATTTACAGTCAGGTGGAATGTGCATGCTATTACACAGTATAGAAATGGACACATAAAAAGATGAAGAGTGACCTTTATGAGATTAAGATGCCCATTCACTCCAGCAGCATGCTTTCGGACACATAAGTGATAGCTAATGCACATAAGCACCAACATATTTGACCTAAGAGAAAAATGAATTCCCAGCAGAGGCAAGTCTGGATCTGTTAACATTGTCTCTAGAGTTTTGCAGATTGAAGCCTTAACTACCTAGCTCTGTGGTGGCAAACCTATGGCAAGCGCGTCAGAGCCCTTTCTGTGGGCACACATGCTGTCACTCCACCCCAGCTCCATCGCATTTCTCTGTAATGTTTCCCGCCATCGTTTGCAGGGAAACAAAGCTTTGTGAGACTAAAAAAAAAATCCACTCAATCAATTCTGACTTCTCGCAAAATAAAAAGAGCCTGCAAAGTTGGAATTGATTGAGTGAACTTTTTCACTCACGTGCTTCACAATGGGCGACATGGGTTTCCCTCCTCCTTAAGCCCATTATGACGATGTGAAGTCACAATGCGACCCTGTTTTTTCTTTCTTTTTTCTGCAGAGCTGCCTGTGTTGGGATTCCCTGCCTTCCTGCTGGCCAGCTGAGCTTCAGTGCACTGATCCTGGGCTTGTTGGGTTCCAGATGTCAGATTCCCACCACCCACCACCAGTTCAGGGGTTCCTTTCCCCAGGGGAGGAGAGAGAAAAACAGA